>JACSYO010000671.1:755000-987500 GCA_016806645.1 Ophiodon elongatus | reverse complement strand
AGCATCGTTTATGTTTTTTATCTAAGGTTGCCAACCTTGTGGCATGCATTGCACAATTCATTGCAGTCAAATTAGATAATACATATACAGAGATATACATTTCCGATGAAACCATTCAATATCATATAACATTCAGCTTTAATCTACGCAAACTGTTGCAATGGAAACATGGACAAATAGCTTTGGACAAATGTATATATTTGAATGTTTGTAGAAATCCGTTCAATGCAAACATGTATCCAGGTTTACATCCATCATTTCAACATGGCCCAGCTTCAACAATGCTGTCTTTTTCATGACCTTCTCCTTCCACTTCTGTGTAACCAGGGTGTTGCTTCTGAAACTTCAAAGACGGCCAGTAGTTCTTGCGTCGCTAAAAAAATTAAATAAAAATCAAGCGCAGAAAAATTGTGTGGACATGTTTAATTAAAGCATGCATGGCTCTTGTCGGGGCCGGTGTAGGCCACATTCAGTGCTCACCTGGATGAGGTAAAGTGGTGATGCAGCAGTGGGGTGGTAGTTGATGTAAAGAGCGACCAGTATCAGAGCCAAAAGTAACACCAGCGCAGCTGCTATACCGGCTATCACTCCTGTGTTGGCCAAGCCCTCACTCTTGGTTGAAGAATCTGTCCTCACGTCTGTGTTGAAGATCAAGCCCCAAAATTATCTCCCTTCATAAGGCTTAATTATAATGGCACTTACAAGTATTAACTCACCATTGCCAGTCTTAAATATATGATGTTTGGTCTCATCTGAGAAAAGACAGAAAGCAGTCATTTTCTTACTTATTTCCTGACAAAATCTGTTTTTATTGAGCGAAAAAATGTGGTGAAATATTGCATACATGATGCTGTACTGTATATCATTCTGACAAAAAAATAGCTCCGTCTCACCGTCACAACCTTTTTGTAGAGGAGTCAATGAGGACACGTCCTCCATCTCTGGTGTGGTAGAGGAACCAGTGGAGCTGTCACCTCTGGAGTAATCCTCACAGGTTGCATTTTTGCTCTGCCCATATACAACATAATAGATGCATGAGTCTAAAAAAATTACAAATAATCAGATATATTAATTCCTGACGTCCAGCAATACCTCTTCTGAACAGGCGTAGTCCAACCATTCTTGCCTGTGTCGATCCATGCCATCTGAACACCTAAAACACACAAGATGTATATTTATAAGGGCTAAAACGCCGCTATGTGGACATTTGGGCTACCGTAATGTCCCACTCACCTCTGGAGTACGTTGCACCAGCTACAACCGGAGGTTTGGTTGGATGAAAGGCAGAGCTCACAGCTGTCATGCTGCAGGCAGGCTGAACAGAGAGAAAGAGACAAGCACAACAACAGAAGACGCATTGTTTGAGTGTTGATGCAATCTAGCATATTGATTACTTGAAACTAATCCTTTAAAGATGAGGGATACGGATCACTTACTAGGCAGTGGAGTGAACTCAACAGCAGAGAAGCTGGTGATCTTTGTAGAGTCTGTCTCAACCCGATGGTACTCATAAATCGTCCGCTGTTGGGCATCTGAATCAGAATCAGATTTATTGTGAGCAGATTTTCACATACAAGGAATTTGCTTTATTATTTGGTGCATAACAATAACCATAGTACAGAAAGGAAAAAGAGAAATAAGTTGTGGGCAAAAGTTCCCAGTATAAAGAATATGTGCTACAGAGATAATAATATAAAATATGTGTGTTCATTTAATGCATTGACTCTACCTGTGGTAGAGACATCACAGGCTTAAATACCTGAAGGTTTTCCCAAAACTCTCAGAAGGCTGATTATCGCTATACATCAGTGGACAGGCATTAACATTACTGCTGACCTGGTGATTGAGGAGAAGGTTGCGTGACCATGAAGGCATCAGACAAACCGGCCTTTACTGGATGCTCAGCTGAACCAATCCCAGCTAATGACAGAGGTATCTGACAAACAGACAAAAAGAGGAATCGCGTATGAATTCAGCACAAGGGAAGAGAACAAGTTTAGAAGGCCGCTAAGAACCCAGAGGTGTGTCTCACATCTCGATAGCTGAACGTGATGGTTCCTGTTTTGTAAAGTGCAGCCTGAAACGTAAAGGCTCCTTCTGACTCCTTTCCGGGGATTCTGACCTGCTCCCACTGGACCACAAACACCTCACCTGGAAAGAGTGACGGTCAAACAGGAGTCAGACAAGTATGCGGACGATCGTATTCAAATATGAACTGGTATCTTACCATTATCCAGGTATTGCACAGTGGATTCTTTAGAGTAGCTGGGGTCAAAATTAGCCATTAGAGGAGCGATGTACTGTGTTGCAGTCAGCATGCGGTGAGCAATGTCCCCTGTGAAGATGAACCCTGGAAATGGCCAGATGGAAGAACATGTAAAGGCTCGAGTATGACTTGTTACCTTGCAAAAACACTGAACATATGCAGGAAAGGTCACTTGAACATCTGCTATAAAATCAAAAAGTACCTCCAGTTGCTATGGTGATCTGCCTCAGGTAATGTCCGTAAAAAGGAAAGTCAAACGACAGGGCAACCCTCTGCAAGGAGAGTAGATAGAAACAGACAGAGAGAAAGAATTCGATATTGAGGTAATATTTTGCTCTTCTCTGGCACTAAGCATCTTAAAGAAGGGGGAATGAGGAGAATAAATGCATCATCAGTCTGGGGAAAACTATGTTTTGTTTCATTTCTCTCAGTGAAAGGTAATTTTTATATGTATATACTGTATATATATATATTTTAAATGCTCTACCACTGAGCATGTCTCAGCTTTTATAAGCGGCACGTCTGTGATACTGCATGCTGATGTAACGATATTGCAATGATCTGGTTAAAACATAGACACAACTTGGCCGCATAGGAGCGGGTCATTGAGGTTACCTGGCGGGAACTTTTCAAAACAGATATTCTGCTAAATAGCTGAGATCTACAACATTATGATTCAGTCTCAAAATAATTTTATCAGTCTCAAGATCAATAGAGCAAATGGGAAAACTGACTCTGCTGTAACCTTTGATATAAATGATAACTCTCACTGCAGCTATTGCTATATAATATTATACTAAAGACACCTGTTTTTTTAATTTCCCAAACTGCAAACACGTTTTCTTCTCCATCAATTTCTAATCTGATGTAAAAACTGTTTCTTCCCCAACTATGTAACCTCGATTGGCTGTTTCTATAAAGCCTAAGTACTGTTTCCACTTGGAGAATGCCTTCCCGTATTAAAGTGAGCTGTATGTATTACACAGGTGCCAGGTGTTGGACAACAGAGGTCAAAACTGAGCAGCCTCTGGCAGACCTGTAGCTCTTGGCTTCTACCAACATTCAGCCCCTTAGTCCCTTTAGCAGTGTTATCGTATGTTTCAGACTGAACTCCATCCTGGCTTGTTGTCCCACATAAAATGTTAAAGCAGAATTTCTGGATTAGCTGTTTGTGTACAGTACTTGTACTTGCTGCAGTGTTGGCCTTTTGCACTCCATTTCACCAAGGACGTAGAAGAGATGTACTTTACATGTTTTCACACTGGTGTGTCTGAACAAAGAGAATTCCTCGCTTGGCTTCAGTAAACTGATTTGTTTTGATAGAAATTTGGAAAAGGCCCGGTTTGTCTCCATATCCCAGGGATGACTTTACATATAACCATTTTTATTTTAAACAAACACACCATGTTGAAAATCCAAATATTGAAAAACATGCCGCCACAAGCAGGCTGCACGAGGATTAAAACCACAGATCTCTTGATCTGCAAAATGCACTCAGCTATACCCCGTATAACAACTACCGTACATTACCTCTTGTTGATGGCCTGGTATAAGAACATTTTAATGATGATTTAAACTGGGGGCCACTGCAGTCAAACGCTCTACCACTGAGCTATGCCCACAATAACGTCTACTCTTAATTGTTATTTTGTAGTCTGGTAAATGACTATATGAATAAAAAGCTACTAAAACAACTCTAACAGAGTGCACCCAATTGTACATTTACTCTGCTTGGTTCCAATTCACATGAAGGCAAAGAATCAGGATTCTCTCTTTGATTAGTAAACAGCCATAAACCTTCAGTTATTCTAAGGGCATGGTCAGATGTACGGTGTTAGTGCAGATAATTAACACATAAAATAAGAGGGCTTGTCTCTGTTTACTCTGGTGGGTTCTCATTCAAATAAAATATGACGGGAAACGTTTTGGAATATGTCGTTGACTGGTAAGCAGCCCTTATCTGTGTCTCAACAATATCAATACAGTTTATTTTCTATGTCACTGACTTATTCTATAATTAGGGGGCATCCAGAGTTGAACTGCAGGACCTCATGATCTGCATTCAAATGCTCTACCACTGAGCTCTACCCTCCAATGAAAACTCTCTGTAAGCCAGTAAAATCACCATAGATAAAAGATGTTTATGAATAACTAACTCATTAAATGAGAGAGTGCATCCCCGGTGGAGAATACATCCCACTGCATATTGACAGCTTTGAATAACCTTATGGATGAAATGTTAACTCATGTTGCAGATTGCATGATCTCCTTTAAATTCAGGTGTCTCTTCTTGAAGAAATAAAGAATCCCTAACTGTCTGTGTACTTAAAATGACTGCAGTGTTAAGCACTCACCAGGGACATGGGAATCATACATTTTGCAATCAGCGTGTATGATCACTACAAAGATACACCGAAAGCACACCGAAAATGATTTCACAACTGGTGGACACCCAGATTTGATGTATAGTCAAATGCGGCACCACTGAGCTACACCCTATATGAACTGTCTCCCATTTCTTATGGTGGTCTGGTAAAGTACAATACTATTTCCATCATCTTCTTTTTTTTTTTTTACGAATAACCTAAAAAGGAAGTAAGGCCTTGCATGCATAGTCGTGTGTGTGTGTGAGACTCACCACAGCCTGTTTGTATGAGTTTGACAGAATGCCATGGACTCTCACTTGGCCATGCCGGACATCACTCATGTCTACCCATAGTTCCTCTGTGCGCTGGTCTTCTGGGCCAAAGCTACGCCATGTGTAATACTTCCCAGAATCCTCCTTGCAGACAAGAACAACACAGAGGATCAGAGGGTGTAAGGGCGTCGAGGGAGTGTGTCACACAGGCATCAAGAGTCCACTCCGTTAAATCACATGCTGTCATGAATGGAAACAAGTAAACTCTATTTCCTAAAGAAAGCAGTGTTTAAACTCCAACTAAAACAAATAGAACATGTCCAAAGCCAAAAGCATAATAAACGTCAGCAATCATTACAGTCATACAAAATACTGTGGTGCTGCTCTCACCACTACGCGTGTCATGTTGTCTGGCAGGGTGTTGATGGTTAGCCCTCCGCCCGGGACCGCCCTGCTTATCCTAGCGTGGCCTGAAGATGACCGCTGCACTCTGTAAGGATGACTGTCACCTCCGGTTGACTCTCCATGCTGCTGTGACATCACACTGTTCCCATTGTCTGTCCAAAATAATGAATATCAGGTTAGTGTGTTCTGGTCATTATGGGATGACATGATATAAGCACTTGCAACTTTCTTCTATGCCAACTGATGCATTTCAAATTCTAAATCTGCAGATTAAAAGACTTATTTTAATATAAGAGGAAGAGGAAGCATATTAAAGCTCTTTTTTTTAACTCTGGAAGCCGCAAAAGCAACATTTCAGATGCCAGTTTTATTCAGACTCTTAACAATAGTGTTTACAGTTGTGCTTCAGTAATCAGCCACTCAGGCAAATGAGAACTTACAATTGGCCTTTGATATTGTCTTAGCCTTGTCAGTTAAAGACATTGTTGAATGGAGACAGAAACAATACATACAGCATTTTGTGACGCTCAGAAGTAGCTGTCAAATGCTACAAACAATGTAAACCATATTTAGTAAACAGACTGGGGTAGGTAGGCTTTGTTGTAAACTTCTGGGTGTTTTAATTGATGGCTTGTCTTTCTTCAAAGCCACACATTGAAAGCCACACATTTTTGTTAATGTTAGGAGTTTACTTTAGCATCCCCCTGTGATTTTTTTCTATTTAGTGTGGAAAATGTATGTCTGCTGGAGCACCGAGTATTGGATGTAGATCTAAACATCTTGGTCCTTCCATAACCTCGGTCACTGATACAGCTGTACATGTGGGAGCTAAAATGTCTTGACTGAGCACCCAAGAGTAATTTATGCTGATGGTACACAGAGCAGAGGCAATGCAGGCTTAGAAAGCTTTTTTGAGGACTTTGTTTGCATTGTATCTGCAGAAATGTAACCGGTCACTGAGTCAGTAAAAGCTGTTTGATGGATAATTAATCTATTAAATGTTTAATTATTAAATGTTTCTATGTTGTTTGAGGTGAAAAAAAGTATATGTTTTTATATGCTTAGCACTTTTTAAAAACAAACTTGCAGTGTTGTCTTGAAAACGTAATGATCAAAGAATGTATTCTTAATAAATTATTCAGAAAGTCTGCCATTTGAGTGAGGATATAATATAAATTTGGCTTTCGCAAAACAAATTTGCTCCGCTTTGTGTTACAAAACTTTTTAAAACAGTTTTGTTTGTGTTGAAGGATTTCCATACTTCCTCTATTTTCACAAGCCAGTTGATAAAAAGTTTAAGTGTACTCATGAAAAACAGTCAAGACATCATAATGAGAGACAAATGTAACATGACAGGAAATATTTATTGTTTAACTTTTCGTGTTTTATTCAGGTGACCATATTTTGGAGATATTTCAAATGATACAACCGATATTGAACAACATTCAGACATCTTAAACATGAGTCCCACATTTCTGGCAGCTTTTTCAATAAACTGTATATATATATATATATATATATATATATATATATATATATATATATATATATATATATATATATATATATATATCTATATCTATATAGATATAGATATATATATCTATATAGATATATATACAGTTTGCCAAGTCATGATAAATAATCACCTATTATTTGATTTATATTTTTGTCTTATTAATCTGAATTTTTTTAGTAACTAGTGACTAATGGTATCAAATAAAGTACAGTATCTGAGTAAATACTTCACGACTGCATTTAGAGGGTGAATTTTTCCATATATAAAACGACATTATCTTTATTCAGCTATGGATTTTTAAACATTTAGAAACTAGGACTTTCCGACAAAAGCATGCCAGATCATGTATTTGAGTAATATTGCATATCATCTATTTATCTGTCGTCGTCTTTTTTAGAACATTACGGCGATACGCGGTGCTTTTAGGTCCATTGCGGTACGCGGCGGCGGTGACGTCACATCGCAGCCTATATAAGCCTCGAGCCGGCGCCTCTTTCCTCCGCGGAGTGTCTCATCTAACCCTAAATCAGGGCGACCTCCTGTACTTAACGTTTGCTGTTTTTCTGTCTGGCTTTTCAGTGAACTACAGGAGGGGGTTGAAGTGGCCCCGGGAACGTTTACGAACAACAAAAAAAGCCCAGATCTTCACTCCGTCGTGCTCGGTGTCCCTCCAGAAACACCGTGAATCTCCGGCCGCGGTCAGCTCGGCTGCCGCGAAGAGTTCGGCTCTGCTGCTCCGGTGCTTTCATGTCGGGACCCTCGGTAACTGAGCAGAGTAAAACTGAGCAGGGCGACGCTAACGGATCTGCTCGTGGTCCGGCTAGGAAGCCCGAGCTCTAACACCCGTAAAGCCTCGATTCAACAGTGTATTTGCACGCGTTTGTCCGTGAACGCGTGTGTTTGCGCCCTAAAGCATGCTAACTGCTAGCTGACGGGAGCAGTCCTGACCCCGACCCCCTCTCGTAAGCCTCGAGTGACAAACAAAATATTTTGGGACTTGAGTGGAAATTTACACTGACACTGGAGTTGTGGAATTTGGCATTTTAACGTTGATTAACTTAGAAACCTGCAACACATTTCTGCTCCCCGACAGAGAAAATCAACCGTGGAAGAGGAATTTAGAAAACCATACTTTCTCATGATCAGTGCCATATTCCTTTAAAGCCTGCTCTCATCTGACACACCAGATTCAAATAAATCGTGATGGCATCCTGACTCCCATGCGGTGCATTAGTTCACGACGTGGGTCTTGAAACACGCCAGGTAGTGTCGAAACGATTTTCTTGTGGCTGAAATACAAACTATGAAAGCACAAGATTGTTAAATGCTTGATGTGAAAATAATTACACACTATGGCGTGAGGGTTTAGTCATTTAAGTGTGAGTGCACATTCAATAAAATGTTTGCCATGAAGCTGGATCTCAAGGTTTTGACATAACTCACTGAGGGTGGAGGGTGTCGCTCACATGGGTGTGAAACACATGGGACACCGATAAATGTGGATTCCAACTAGTTAGGTCCTTATAATTTATGGTGTCTAGGCCGCTGCGTTCTCATGAAGACGCCTCCATTTTTCAGGTGTTGCACCAGACAGACCTGCCATCTGAATTGGGCAGTGGCTTTAAATTCTGCTATTTAATTAGAAAATTAACAGTCTAGCACTTAATCGTTCCCCCGTTTTCTTTTTTTAAACAAAAAGCCGTTAAAGCAGCGGGCCTCTGCTCTACCAAGTGCGTTTGTCGGAACAAAAAACTGCATAATCAGCAAGAAAACACATTTAGGAATATGAAATCTGACGTTTAGCTACTAAACGGCTCCTTATGGGTGCCAGCACCCAGTGCAGCGCCTCTCAAAGCCAGTGAAATGTTAGCTGACGGTGGTTTGATGCTGGCATTCGTGTCCTGACCGTGGGAGGGGAACGCATGCCTGTTGGCCCCTCGGCTGTATGTCCTGTTCCAAACCCCCGGAGGTCAGACTGCGTGATTGGCTGGTGATGCCTGCTTCAAGCATCACTCCGCATCCACACAATTATAACACTGATGTTTTCCAAAGCCGTCAGAACTACAATGCCTCGTTTAAACAAGTTGCTTATGTGACAACCCAAATGTCATGACCTCACTGGGAACTTATTGTTTTTGTTCACGAGTGTTTTCTCGCCCCTCTTTCATTCAATCAAGTGGTGCGTCAACGCGTTCGCGAAAGCTCGTATATTAAACCTAGATGTGTGATTGTTGAGTGCTGGATCCGCCCTGTTATGGCATCTATGAGGTAAGAGGAGAAATGGTGTGCGCACAGTTGTTGAGGTCTGCAGTACAGCAGATAAACATTCTGGACTTCTAAAAGCTGGGAGGGGTGCAGACGCCGCATATGAAGCTGCGACTTCTAATATCTTAGGTCACCAGCGTCACAGCCAGTGTATTCAAATCATGTTCCAGTCACGTTGTTTCTGCTGTCCAGGAGAAACTGACCAAAACTCTCTCTCCACTCATCTATTTCTAATACTCTGAGCTCTGCTCATATATTGATAATATATATTATGAAAAAAATGATAGCTTGGAAATTCACCTTTTGAAAGTTAAAACTATACCCGTCTGATTTTCTAAGTAATATTCAAAATGATTAATCGATGCTCACGTTAGAAATACTTGTGAACATGAACTGGTGTGTTTTATTTTGTAAGAATGGGACATTTTCAATCTTTTAGATTCCTCTGAAATACACATTGATACATTAAACTTGGCCTTACAATTACATGACAAACGATATCTAAAAATAAGTATATGTTGGTTCCCCACATTCATCTATTCCCTCAAAAAAAAAAAAGAATACCTCGTGACTCAATATCGAGACGGACCTGGATTATTTTTGCACATCTGCTCTTCTACTAGGAAAATAGCAGCGTGGTGCGCCCAGCAGCCAACCCGTGCCTCACGCATGCCAGTGTAGAGATGGTGTTGGTGATTCAGAAAGTGAGAGAACCATCATTGGTTATAGCTGACCCTGGTCAAGAACACAGATGAGGTTTGTTTCAGGACATAAGAGTTCAATAAACTGAAGCAAATGAGGATCCGCTTTTTGGTCAAACGTAGGCAATGAAAGAGCAGATGTTATGGACAGAAAACTCTCCTCTGCCCGCTCGTTTCGAAAGCTACAAAACCACGACGTTTAGCTGACTTTTTTCTGTGAGCGGTCGCCTCAGAGCGGTCCGAGAGAACACTCCCTTCCTGAACAGTGGCCGGATGAGTTGGCACAGACTCCTCGACATCACCCACAATAAACGTGCATTCATTTCTAAGCCCTGTGGTTGAACTGCAGATATGCAATGCTCCAGTTAAATTCCAGTGAACAAGTTTCATCCACATAATCAAGCCACTTTGGTCTTGGAGATTCAAAGAGTGCTTTATATTTGAGGAAAGAAATGTGCATATTTAACTGAACTTCGCCACCTCCATTAAGAAATAGTCGTGAAGCTGATAATGTGGTGCATCTCTGAGAATGTACTTAAGCCAGTACATGAGCTGCTGACATATTTCAGCAAAGTTCACCGTGGTATTAATGCTTTGAGAGGAGTCTCCTCGCTAATGTAATTAACATCTAAGAGGGTGAACAAAGTCATATTTCACAATAAAATTACAAAGACATTCCAGTTTTGGTTAAGTCTTGTTAAGGGAACACAAGTGCACTGATTGCCTCACTTTTCTTCTGTCATGGTGAAACCCAATCTATGCATGGAAAAGCCAAAAACCTTATCTTTTGCTTTTTCATTTTCCGATAGAACAAATAAGAGAAAAGGAGACTGATTTGATACAAACGCCGTGCCAATGTACAACATGATTCAAAGAGAAAGTTGCTCAGCTGTTGACAGCTATAATTGATATTGCTCTTGCCACTTTACTTTTTCTAAAACACAAGCATGTTTTGCTTATCAAAAGTGAAATTACACATGGCTTTTATAAAATAAGAGTCAATCTGGGATCCACAGACAATAACGTCCTATCCATGATCCAAATCTTAGAAAACAATCTTTGTCACTTCTCTTTATTTTCCAGTGTAGCTCCAACATGTCTGGATCAGCTTCAGGCTATTTGCTAAGCAAACTTCTCTGCGGGACAAGAAACAAGAGGCCAAACACTGAGGTCACTGATGCGTACACGATTCATTTTCAGTGTCGGGGCTCTGTGTTTTTACAGTCCGGTCGTGATGGCGTAGATGGCTCCCTCGGGACCAAAGTCATTTTTTAAAAGCTGAGCAGTGCATCGTTTTGAGTGACAAGGCAGATAAGAGCACAGATTAGGCACAGGAAAGGAGGATGTGTTAGGTCAATACTGACGGCTGAACCCCTTTATTTTTGCAAGCACATACATGACCACCTCCCACGTGTAAAGCTGTTTCACCTGAAACACATTTCACTCTGCAGAAGAACACAAGGAGTAGCAGAGGATTTGATGACATTTAGGGAGCAGGCAGGAGAGGAGTTTGTAGAGTTAGAAATAAATGAATAGGAATGTCCCAAACAAACACACCCTCCAATGTGCCCCGTATCAAATAAATATGGTTCCTGATAAATGTGCATTCTGCAACAGCTCAAAGGGCTCCTTGGGTTTTCTGAGTCTGAGGCGAGAAGGAAAACAAAGTCTACGTCTAATTTTAAACCTGAGACAGGCTGTTTGTGGGTTGTTGTTTAGACTCAGTCGCATGCTTGTAGAATGGGTTATTTTTATTGTACATGTTTTTTGTAAACTAGGTCATTCACTATTGTGCGTAAAATAAAAAAGGGCACGGCACGCCCGTTTGCTGCTCCATAAAGACTCCTACTGAAGTTTTGCGGTTTACAGTGAGTTAAAATAGCAACAGTAGCACACGCATAATTATCATGAAAATAAATACATTTGAATATTAACTATTCTTTTAACAAAGAACAAACGGACAACTAATCAAGAAAGCCATTTGCATGCAGAGTTTAACTGCACACACTTCAAGATGTTATAGGTGCTGGTTGAGCAAAAGATGAAGCTACAAGGCACACTTTCCACACCTGTAAACTTCAGGTGTGACTTTAAAGACCAGACAGGTGGAAATGTTGAAGCAGTGATGATGGAGGGAAGAAATACACACTGCTCACCTGTTTGATGTTGAACCCAAACTCTTGCCAGCTCTGTTTGGGAGACACAGAGGAAAAGCATCACCAAACCGAAACACATGATGGCCAGAAGAAGACGACAAAATAAATAAAAGCTTTTGTCCCAGCTAGCTGCCCTCTTCTTCTCCCTCCTCTTCCTCTCTTTGCAAAAACAAGTTTTCTCTGGATTCCTCTTCCTCCCTCAAAATCTCTCTCTCTAGCTCTCTCTCTCTCTCTCTAGCTCTCTCTCTCTCTCTCTCTCTCTCTCTCTCTCTCTCTCTCTCTCTCTCTCTCTCTCTAGCTCTCTCTCTCTCTCTCTCTCTCTCGGGCTCTCTCTCTCCCTCCACACACAACCCCTGTTTTTAACTATACAACCTCTCTCTCTCCTCCTCAATGCTGTTCATCCGTTGTCATGGTGATTACAAAGACACAAGGATCAGCTGATAGGCTTTGGAGCAGAAAGGGGAAAAGTTATCATCTGCACATGTTAAATGCCTGGATATTGAGTTACAATCTTTTGTATTTTAAAACATTATGCACTGTTTGGGAGTCAAACATCCAACCACCCACTGGGGTTTGACATTCAGCAGTGGGAATGGCGCCTCCCTCTGTCCAAACCAGCTACCACAGTGAGAAATCTGACATCTGAGATTAGACATGGCGATCATGACGCTAACAATAACAGGGCTAAAATCAGTGCTAGTCATGAAAGTACTCATTCCATATCGAGTTTGTTTATGACTTCTCAAAACATTGTGTCTCTGCTCTAACAGCCCATGTGGCCCACATGGAACGGAAAAGTCTCTCTGCCGCAGTTTCATTTCCAGCAGTTATTGTTTTTTATGGCATGTAAAACTGACAAAAGGAGAGCCTTACAAGCACTATGGCTGACTCCACCACCTCTCTTTGCCACAGCTTTCATCATTTCCATCCACTCTCAGAGAAAACACAGAATCCTTGGCAAAGAAAATGGCAGCTGAGCGATTATTGGCTTCACAGCTGCAAAGGCAATCAGCACCCTATCTCAAAATGCAGACCATAAACACAACGGACAGTGTGCCCGGAAGCAGGTGTGGATTTTGTGGAGAGGTCATGCTGACTTTATTCTAACACTTAACTACACAGAGGTTGGAGTAACTATCATTTTCACATCTTTTATACTTCCCTATTCTGTGAAAATGAAGATGTTGTACTTACTGAGCACAATGCGCATATCGCTTGTTCTTTCATGAATCGTACTCATGAGGTGAATCCAGGTAAAAGCCAACATCTGGATAAGGAGAAGCAGATAAGGAAGGAACAAAAAGGAAAGGAATCGTAGCAGAGTTCAGAAGCCGAGGGACCTTATTGTAGAGAGACCTATCATGATTAGACTATGATTATTTCAGCAACATGCACATTCTTTCATTTCTATTGGTAAGACGTGAATCACAAATGTTTTAGATCATTTGTTTGTGTACATTTACTTTAAAGTAATAAAACATCTCTTGAGACTGAAATGTGTCTCTGAGAATAGGCCTGAGGAATTAATCAGACATGTTTGTGCTTGATCAGCTACACTGTCAACACCCATTGGAATTAAAACAAGACAGTACATAGGCCTATAGCAAACCTATAACATGCAGTACTTTGTAAGAAATAGTTGCCTGTGAGCATGCAGGTGTCATGTCATACTGCTATACACCTCATATCTTCACATTTAATCTGTATTGAACGTATCATACTGCAGTGTTTAACTTTTATGTAGAACAAGCTGAGCTGTTAGTTGTCCAGCTCCCTCTTGTATATAATAGCTATAGGTTTAAGTGTGCTTGAATTTGTTTAGTTTGATATTATTGTTTAGTATGTCCGTATTTGCATCATCCTTGTAATGTGTTATCATACTTGGTCAATAAAGTTGATTCTGATTCCCCATATTGTCAGTGTAATAAGATATGTATTTGGCTCTATGAGCTATAAATTGTTAAAGAAAATGGCAACTCAACCAAAATCAAGCAGCCATTTATACAATCACAGTTAATGTCATTATGGCTCTCCCTAAAGAGATAAATCCACCTCTTGTAATGTTAATTTGATGGAGATGGAGCTAATTGGAATTACTTAGCCCACTGCTGTGTTATTTATATAATAAAAAATCACAATGTATTAGTTGATTTTATATTCGTATTCATAATCCAAATTTACAAAGAAACTAGTTACTATAACTAAATGTGTTTCCTCTGAGATGTAGTGAAGTAACTTGGAAGTATATAGCGTTGGTAGCATAAAATGGAAATACTTAGGTTAGGTTAAGTAAAGCAAAGTTACTTCAAATATGTACCAAAGTAAGTCTATTACTTAGTTACATTCCACCACTGCATTTAGGTGAAACTACTATGCTTCTCCTAACCTTAACCTACACAAGTCTTTTTTTTGTACATCACCCGAAGCAAAACGTTGTCACATCATAAAACGGATTTCATAGTTGTCTGTTTTTGAGTACATGCAGCCACAAAAGTAGGCTCATTTCTCCACCTAGTGGACAAAATAAAGTCGTGCCTGTGAAAATTCAAGTTAAATACCACGACTGTCGACATAATCTAATCGTATTCGACCAAAAGTAAATATTCAATGCGCTGTGTAGTATGAGTCATTGTTTACTAATATTGCGTATACGGATATACTAAAGCACAGGGGGTATAGCTCAGTGGTAGAGCATTTGACTGCAGATCAAGAGGTCCCCGGTTCAAATCCGGATGCCCCCTTGTTTTGCACTTCTGTTTTATTGAACGTTACCTTCCAGAGAAAGAAGTAGAATATTTAGAGACATATGAAATTAAGTTGATTCATGCTATAACACAACCTTTTAACTGGATTTAGGCCTTATCCATCATAACAGGCAGATACATTAATATGCAACAGTATGTGCTTCAGTATCTAGCTGAACATCCTCCAGTACAAAACAAAACAGCAGCATAATATAATTTATTTTGTGGTGCTGCCAAAACTGCTGTGAATATGAGGGACAATACTCATATATTTTTGTCATTGCTTTTATGGCGTGTACTAAAGGTATAATCCATCCCCTTCAATAGCACACCCACTGGTTGAAACAAACACAAACACACCGACTGCATATTTGTAATAATAATAATAATATTTGTTTATTTTTAAATTACACAATACAATATATACTTTCAAAATATGAATCAGTCCTTAGCAGCTAGCTCTTTTTCCTAATCAGGAAATTCCTGTAACATACAGTAAATAGTTCAGAGCTTTGTTTTCTTAAAATAAATTACTAAACATGTTTCGGTCTGACAAAAGAGTCTTGTTGTTCAATGGCATACAATATTATTATAACAGGTGCAGACTTGTATCCAGACATTGCAGAGTTTCTGAGGCCACAGGAGCTACAGAATGTGTTTTTCAGAGTTTCAGTTATTGTGTGAAAGTCTTCCACAATAGAGGCATAAAGCTTTTAAAGCAACTAAACTCAGTTTGTCACTGGAAAGCTGTTTTATAACTAGTGAGGTATTAAATTCGGTTGCAGCAGAAGTAGTTACGGTAAATTAAGACAGATAGTCATCGGTGACAAGAATCACCAATCAAAGGACAAAATGGCATCATGATTATCATGCTCAAAACTCAATGTGTAGGCACAGGAGCAATGAACGGGCCCCAGATTGGCATAATAGAACAACATTTTACCCAGGAAATATATGTTTTAGTGTTATCAATTATCATCTGTGTCTCAAATGTAGGTTGTAACATCTTTGGTACAACTTATTCAGTTCTAGCAATTCTGATGAATGAGTGATACTTTGATTACTACTTTGCAGTCCAATAAAGTAAGACGTTGTCCCGTGATTAATTAACCGCAGTGAAAAGTAGTCTGGTAGGATGTCTAACGAACATGGTGCACCCGTCTGCACGTGTCACCTCAGGACATGCACACTATACACTCCGGTGTACATCGTCATGACCACAACTGAGGAAAAACTTCTTTTTTCATCATTAAAATATAACCGAGCGGCTCTTGAACAGTGCAAAAGTCAACGTCGACCAGCTCTGAGATCCCCCACGTTCCTCTGTTGCTCGTCCACCCAGAGGCCTCACACAGCTGGGTGGGACATGCTGTACGTGGCGAGGCAGGCTCTATCACATGACGCCATGTCCACAGGGTTTTCCCCCAAATAACACTGTAAATAATCCCGTCACGGTGGCCCTCCGTGGTCGGCTCAGTTTCGGGAAGTTTGATCCGCTGCGTCTGATGCGGCGTGTTCTAGTTGGCAACAACCCGAGACTTCATCCAGTCCAGACTGGCAGGTAGACTGGGAGAGAGAGAGAGAGTGAAGAGAAGAAGAAAACAAAGGTAAGCGTTCTGAGTCATTACAGCTTGGAGTTGATGTTGGTAAAGGCTTTTTTTTCTAGTTGACTTCTACACAATGGGGCTGGTGCAAAGACTCACCCCTCTCCTGTCAGGGCGCAGCAGGCCTGAACATGCCAGGAGTGCGATGAGATGGAGTCGAGTGTGAGGCACTGGGAGATCTCTGCCGCCGTCATGGAGCCCTTCACGTCCTGCTTGTTGGCCAAAATAAGGACGGCTGCGTTCTGTAGGTCCTAAATCGAAAGAAGACGGGTTACTACTTTTGCTTTCTGTAACGATTGACAGTCAAAGAGCTGAAATGTTTCCATTGGAAACCACCAAAGTGTCCACACTGTCAACTTTTGAGAACAAAGAACAACAACCTCAGCGGAATATTTTTTAGGCACATGTTGACACACTGACTCACGCAGTCTCTGAGTTGAAACTTCCTCATCATGTTGTGTCATGAATTTGTGACGTGTACCGTCTAATTAGTCACTCTGAAAGCAGGAGTGTTTCTCAGACATCACACCAATAGTTATTGTTATAGTTTCATTGAATAACAAACAGGTTTTATGTCAATTCATGGAAGCCAAACCTGCCGACACTACATGTTCAGCATTCAAGCACTGTACTTGTACAATCTTGAGATATTTGTACTTAACTTGAATATTTCAACTTTCTGCTACTTTATACTTCTACTCCGCAAATTCAGAGGGAAATGTAGTACTTTTTACTACACTACATGTATTTAATAACTTAAGTTACTTTGTGGATTGAGATTAATGATACAAAATATAATCAACAAATAAATTATGATGTATTATTATTATAGTTTGAGATAAGATGAAACTTTATTGATTCCCGGTGAGAAATTCACAAGCTACCCAGCGGTGAATAAAGTAATTCAAATGAGCTCCACTTTCACCAGCTGCAACATTAAAGTGATGAACGCATTAATGCATCAATAATTATAGTCCAGTAACATAACATTATTCTGAAATGTGCCATCATGCACAAAGACTTCTTTTACTTTTGGTACTTTAAGAATACTTACTTAAATTACTTGTAACAGAGTATTTTCTACTCAACTATATTGCTACTTTTACTGAAATAAAAGATCAATGAGAACAATGTGATCTGCGCTATAATCTGGTCTGATGTAAAGAGTGAGTTGTGGTAAAACATGGGGGATCATCCGGGTTATGACTCTTGAATTAACACACATCTGCCAACAGAGCCGGATTTGTACCTCATGTGCGAGCATTCGGTGCAGTTCTTCCTTGGTGAGAGTGAGACGTTCACGGTCGGTGCTGTCCACGACCAGAATGACGATCTGAAAGAGCCATGACACATAACTGAATCAATAAACAGCAACACAATCAACAGATGTCTCACATTTTCAGAGTCCGTGTTATCAGTCGTAAGGATAGCACAAGAAATCTGCTGCTTTCTGTTTCTGACATGAGATAAAAGCATCGTAAACGTAATGATTAATTTTGAACCAATGAAGTGTGTTTCAGTATGTCTTGTCTATGTCCATGAGCTGAAGACAGGAGGTGATCCGTACCTCTGTGTTGCAGTAGTATGAGTACCAGCTGGCTCGAAGGCTCTCCTGTCCTCCGATATCCCAAACCAAGAAGTGTGTCTTACGTACGATGATCTCCTCAACGTTGCTGCCGATGGTTGGTGATGTGTGCACGGCTTCCTTCGTCAGACTGTGTGTGTGTAGAGAAAAAAAAACATTATAAATACAAATGTGAAGCAGATTTGATATGTTTTTTTCCTCAGAAAGTAGCCAAATCACTTACAACTGATAGAGGATGGTGGTCTTTCCAGCATTGTCCAAACCCACAATGATGACTTTGTGCTCTGTAGGAAAGTAAAAAAAAAAAACATTTAACCATAACGGTGCAAACTGGATTTGTTTATTATTCTCAACTGAACCCAGTCCAATCATGAGTTGCATAATTTGTTTCAGGGCACCATGAGACAAAATGTACACACAGATAAGATAAAGAGCAGTACAGGACTGACAGGAACGGGGAAGAAAAACATTTGTTATCCAAAGTGAGGTTATTACATCACTGCGTACCAGGTCTCATGTAATGTTCATAAACTTTTGAGATTTTTTGTTTTACTGTAAGTCAGTCACAATAAAAGGAAATGTATATAAGTGAAACAAGTGAATAATACTTTATATCGTCACTATTTGTGATCGGCTACATTAAAGCAATTGTTAATTTAGTCTATTTACAACATATAATTTAAGGAAATGTGTATTCTTATACTAAATTGAACGACTCTACTTTGTCAAACATGAACACAACACAGCACACACAATGCCTCTGTATTTAACCCATCCCAATATTAGAAGCAGTGGGAATCCATCCGGCATCCGTAGAGCAGTTTGGGGGTGCCTTGCTCAAGGGCACCGAGAGGCGAACAAGCACCTCTCCAGCCACTCGGTCCGTGCGGGGGCTCGAACCCACGACCGTCCAGTTTCAACGTAGGCTCAAAATGCTTGAATGGCATCTCACAAACAACAGAGATGAGGAAACTGACACCAGTGTGGTTGAACTTAATCTTACCTCTGTCACCGAACACCGCCATCATCTTGGTCAGAACGAACCCCATGTCCAACAAGTGTGTGCCAGAAGTGACGAGTAGTTTAGTCCAGAAAACGCTCCCGTTGGAGACACACTTCAGTATCTGTGAACTGTTGACTGGCACACAAACTCTAATTCCTTCACTGATACTGCTTTCTACTTGTGCACAGCGTTAGTGGGTGGCGCCTCTTGGAAACAAAGTCTTTGGTATTTTTCATTGGAATGAGTCACTGACAAAGGGCACAGTTATGGTGCGTTCAGGCGTTGTGGGAAACTTCTGAATACGCACGTGAGGGGGGTTCCTAAACACGGCATTATCAGGTAGCTACACCGAGCTAAAGCCACGCAGTCCAACAATAAGTTATACCTTCCTGAAAGTTATATTTTGAAATATGTATGCAATAGTAATCATATTATATTTCCATATGGGATTAAATGTGGAGGTTGTATTGTGAAGAGCAACCCAGATGCTCAGTCAGTTATTTCTGATGAGTGATATGCTTGCCTACATATTATTTTTATAGAACCCGCTATGCATAACCTGCCATCTCTTTTCAATTTATTGATATTTTAATGCACTTACAAATTAGACAACAACACAGATTAAGTTATTAATATTTATTGTGTCGCTAAAGGTTTATTAAAAAATGTCTTATTAAAAAAAAAAAACGTCTCTTCTTTTTTGTATCTAATCTATTTAATATGTTATGTTGTTCATTCTCTACACATGACATCTATTGCACTTCTGTACATCATAGGGATCTTCCTCTGATGCTCTATAAGGTTTCTTCCTTATTTTCTCCCTGTTAAAGTTTTTTTGGGGGAGTTTTTCCTGTTCCGATGTGAGCTCAGAGGATTTATGTGCACAGATTGTAAAGCCCTCTGAGGCAAATTTGAGATTTTGGGCTATACAAAATGAATACATTTTTCATTAAGTTTGCATACATTTATCTATATAGTATTCTGATTTTGATACCGATCCAGTACAAAAGCATAACACATTATGTTAAGCTCATAAAGTTTCTCTACCATTGATCTCCTTGTCTCGACATAAACAAACTATCAAAACGTACACAGACCAGAGTTCTAGGCCTCTGCAACAGTGTTGCCTGTAAGTTGCAGCTAAAATACAATAAAAAGGTGTACAGTATACTCCGAATCTGAAAAGTAACTACGGCTATCAAATACATATAGTAGAGTAAAAATACAATATTTACCCCCAACGAGGTTGAATAAGTAGGCGAGACAGTAGCATAAAATGGAAATGCTGAGGTAAAGTACAAGTACCCTCAACATTCAGGCCAAGTAGCTTACAGTACTTTGATAAATATACTTTACTACCGCTGATTCGTTTTTAAAGTAAAGCTGCTGAACATTTCCAGTCCCCCTCCCGTTCATCCCGGTTTTCCGAACCAAAATAAACTGTATTAAAAATACTTTAGCCCTCGCGACTCAGACGTCGGAGTTCTTTCAGGAGCACTTGAAGGTAACATACAACAGAGGCGTTCCTTCTGTCACGCCGACGAAAGGAGTAGACTGGTGACGCAACTAATGACACACAAGGGCCACTCCATGTATGGAAAGAGAGATAACACTATGTTCCGTTTTTTTTTGTCTGGAGCACAGCGACTTTAGGCAACAGAAAGCAAAACTGGGTATGAAACGGAATCTACCGGGATTTCCAACTTTGTCATGTATTGCAGAAGTCCCGTTTTTACTGGAGTTTTATTTTCATGTTTTTGTCCTGTAAAAATACATGTAAACATGTTGTTTCAGAGAATCAGTAAGGCAAATTTCAGGTATTTGTACTGCATTTTAATTTAGTATTTCCATTGCTTACTTTATTATTCTACTCCACTACATTTCAGATGGAATACTGCACTTTTTACATCCCTTCATATATTTAACACTATCTAATAAACAGTCAGTCTCTAAATGATATATCTTTTAAAGATTTGTTTAAGGACTAAACTGCCCAACAGTATATAAAGTAGAGAGCATTAGCTGGGTACTTATTCCACAACTGAACTGTGAAAGCTTATCTGGTATATTTCAGTACTCTCTGCACGCTGGGCTCTTGACTTCTCACCTCGTTCAATAATTCTGTTGTGAAGCTCATGGTCAGGTTTCAGATGGAAACCACGTCCTCATTTGTGACATTTACTCCACTGCAGCTGATGAGACGATAAAAACAATGAATACGAGGAATATAAACCACTTCCCGGATACACAGCTGCACTTTAACTTCAGTCTTTTTGTTATTGTGTTTCCTCCACAACCGAAGGTGTGACCAAATGTCCTGCAATCAGAGAGGAGCGTTTAGTAGATGAGGAAACAATAAAGTGGTGATGCACGAGAATATTTTCTTTTCCTCAAGTCAGATTCTGTTCACGTGTGCTTCAACGGAAGCCAAAAATGTGACCTTTGTTTAGGCCTCATTGAAGCATCCGGACAGGATCTACAGGC
Organism: Ophiodon elongatus; assembly: GCA_016806645.1. Taxonomy (NCBI): domain Eukaryota; kingdom Metazoa; phylum Chordata; class Actinopteri; order Perciformes; family Hexagrammidae; genus Ophiodon; species Ophiodon elongatus. The sequence goes on along the minus strand of JACSYO010000671.1, from coordinate 966,130 downwards.
GGGGTAATATTCAGTGTTATGCAATTGTGTGACATCTTTTGAAGTAATAACTGATTAAAAAAGCTTACTCCATTGTATTAAATGATTTCCCCTGAACTTAAATCTCCTCAGGAGACAAAAAACACCTCTAATAAATATCAAGATAAACACATACAGGTTTTGCATCTTTGAAATCTGTCTTCACATCTCAGCGCATTCATTAAGTGACACAATAGCATTTTTTTGATTAAATTTTTAATTAAAATACGAATTTATCCACAGATTAAAAATGAAAGGCAGAAAAAGCAAAATGTAGCTACAATCAGGCACCAATGATACATGTTATTTCATATTTTTTAACAATTGCGATAACGCAACAATAACATTATTTACTGATCATTATTTAATATTTATTTATTCAACTGAAGACGGGCGGGCAAAAGCAGCCCACCAAAGACATTCATGGATTCTCCATTATAGATAACTGAGTAATGACCACAGCTGATCCTATCCCCCCCCCAACCCCCCAACACTACCCCACTTGATACCCCTCTCACTACCTCACAAGAACTGAAGATTTAAAATTAAAAATAGAATTGCAAATGTCCACAGGAAAAAACAACACCAATTCAGTCAGAAATCAAGTGTAAGAAGAGAGTGGTATTTAATATCAGACAAGCTAGCTGTTTGGGTGGAAGTTGGGAGTGATTGACCACACACACACACACACACACACACGCACACACGCACACACACACACACACACATACTTTATATAACCATTAGCCCTGAAAAACAGACGACAAAGCTGGTGCAAAGAAGAAAAAAAAAACGACATGAGCTACGTGCTGGAGCGACGTGCTGGAGCGACAGCATGGGCTACGGTGCAGGGTAGCCACGAGACACGGAGAGACACAGATATGGTATGAAAACGAGTAGAACACGAGTTAAGACATCCCACCGTGGCAGTGGTGGACATGGCTTGGCGAGACATTCCGGCACTTGTGATTGGAGTTTTCTTGAAATAAAGGTGTTTTAGGTTGCGAGTGACTAAGGCAGGACACTTCATTCACACAACTACAACTGCGGTGCTGCTTTGAATCTCCACCACGTTAGAAAAAACAGAGAACAAATGATTACTGCCGGCGCCCTCGGCACCCACAAGGAAGAGGGAGAACAGAAACGGGAGGACTGGGTCAGACATGTCGTCGGGTGCAGTGGCTGAACCAGGTCAGGGAAGAAGTAAACGTCTTTGGAGTGTACTCTTTGTTGTTGTCAAGCTTACATGAGTGTAGCAACATCGATAAATTGTTGTGTTAAAATATGGCAATTTCTCCACCAGCTTTTTTTTTTAAGGTCTGGGTGATAAGAATGTGGAGGCGAGAGACTCATAACTTCTGGATCTCAGGATGGGAGAAATCCACGAGCACTGAGTGAGATTAAGGTAAAGAGAAACCCCGACACTGTACATGGGGACGGTGACATTAGACCCTGTTTAAGACTGCAGAGGACAGACAGGACAGACTACGGCCTTCACACTCTACAACTGAAGGAGAGATCGAGTCATACAGATCACAATCAGAGATTCACAATCGTAACAATTACTGTCCTCGTGCTGTCAGTATAGAAATCCATGATATTCATGCAGTATTAACAAAAGAAACGAAAAACAGACCAATAGTATTTTTTTTTCTAAACATAACTAAATTGAATTGCAAGAAGTTGACAAGAATGGCATCTGGCAGTTGATGTTTTTCTTTACATTGTACTGGGATGTAAACAGATTCACTTGTTAGCCTGACTGGCATGGCCCCAAACCCACACTTCAGTTCCTTCTGAACCCCAAACCTGAACTTCCCCTCCCCCTCCCTCATCTCTCTGTCTGTCCAGTAGCTTCCGTGCCTCTGTGGTAAGATGCAGGTTCAGCGGATGTAGACGTCCCTCCCCCAGTCGTCCTGGTTCTTGTTGTGGCTCATGTTGGCCCCGGTGTCCACAGGGTCCTGGCAGTAACGCTCCCTCAGCTTGGCGCGTCCATGCGGCTGCGTCTGGCTCGGCATCGTAGGGTGGTTCAGGTTTTCCTGGTCCGGCTCGGCGCCTTCGTCTTCCCAGGATGCCTGTCGGCCGTGATGCTGCGCCAGGTGGAGGCGGCTGCCCCCACCGCCTCGGTATGGCTCGGGCTCTTCGTAGGGGTCGGTCTCAATGTCCATGCAGGAATCGCCAGCCTCGGTGTACGCGGAGTCCCGGCTGCCCTGGGTCTCAGAGTCAAAGGTGTCTTGCCTCGATAGCCCCCGGCCACTTCCTCCCCTTAGCTGGCCACGAGAGGAGCGCAGGTACGCTTGCTGCTGCTGCTGCTGCTGCTGCTGCTGCTGCTGCTGAGGTTTTCCTCCCATGTCTGTCTGATAGTCATGCAGGGTGCCGCTCCCGCCGCACTCTGTCATAGGCCCTTCCCGCTTCTGCTCACCGTGCACCAGGTACGGCCCCTGCAGCCAGCCACAGCCATGCCACACAGCAGCCATGCAGAGACACAAACAGCAGAGCAAAACCAAACCGTCAGTGGTTAGTCAGCAGGGTTAGCACGAGGCAGGGCATACAACACAGAACCACAACAAGCAGACGGACCTGTGGTTTTGAAAACATTAGTGTTCATGACTGACAATCCATTTATAACTCGCACTGGCACGCACACTCCAGGTTTTCACTGTGTACACACACACACACAGACAGACACACACACACACACAGACAGACACACACACACACACACACACACACACACACACACACACACACACACACACACAATCAACACAAAACAAACACAGCAATAAGTCAATTAGTCAAACAGATTAGTTCTACTAACTGATCGTTTTTTAAAATCATGATACCTACCAGCAAAACACCAGCACACAAAATAAGTTATTCCACAAGCAGACTCAATATCTAACAGTACAACAGCGCCACCTTCTGGCCGATTGACCTCATGGCAGAAAAAAAAGCAGAAATGTCAATATGACTATTATATGATTACGTAATTAATTGAACTCTGCAGCACACGGTGTTATACTGAAACCATTTTACATTAATCAAGAAATACCAACAGATGTGAAGTGCAATTGGCCTCTTAGATTCTTGTTGTTTTTTTATTTGTGTTGCCGCCTCTATAATGGTAGTCCCGATAAAAAGGAAGGGAGAAGGAGATATAAAACATGTTTCAAGCCATTTGGTGCAATATTGTGGCTCGGGTGACATAAATATCTTTAACAGTGTGCAACTCATCATAATTAATGTGTAGCCAGTAGTAACTTATGAATAAACACACAGCTAATTAGTACTTTTTAGTACTGTTAAAATGATTCTAAAAAAAGTTTAAAGTAGACAGAGTGTTAGTAACGGCCTCCACCAAACTAAGCAGTTCTGTTTGAAGAGGCGGACGTGACTTGCTGTTTTCAGGGGCAGTACCATGGCAACACGGAGGAGAACAGCAAACTGGATTCAGCCTCCAAAGAAGAAAAAAAAGTGCAGGAGAAAGGAGGCCACCGAGCTAAAGAGGGCAGGGTGGTGGGGGGGGGGGGGCAGCAGATATCATTTTACTCTTGATTACAGCGAAAATGGAGGGGGCCCCAACGGCAGAGGTGCCTTATGGGTTACTCCTTAAGTCCAGTGTGGTTTGAGTTGAGCTGCTCCCACAGTTGCAGCGAAGCAAACAGACTACGTAATCTTTCTTGTGGGCGGTCTAAAAGCTAGCTGTTCACGTGTGTCAATTTGGCTCATTAATATGTCAGGTGTGTTTGTGTGAATGTGTTTCTATATACAGCATAAACAGGGTTTCAATGCACTTTTCCTTCAGTGTAAAGAGAGCAGGCTGCTGGGTTGAGGTCGAGTTGCCGGGGTCCCCGCCCGCCTTTCCGCTGGACTTCAGAGAGCATGTTCTTCCTCTTTCACCCCATTGGCTACGCCACTTTCCATGTCGGGCCACATATCCATATTTCTGCGCAGGGAGGTGAGCACCTGTACCTGCAGGTTGGAGACGGGTTCAGGGGAGGCGGCCAGGGCTGCCGTTGCCATGGTACGGTTGAGCAGAGGGTTGGGAGGATTGCTGCTCGGGGGGTGTGTCGCCTTCCAGTACGCCTCCAGGTAGTCAGCCAGGTGTTCGCAGGCGTCCTCCAGCTGGTTCTCGTCCAGGATGATGTCAAACAATTCCTGCACATGAGAAAAATGACCATTTAGTGGTTTTACAGAACAAAAAATTTACGGGTTACTTTTTTCAGAAGTCCTATAAAGTTTTAGATCTTTTATCACTGTAGTCACAAAGCAGAACTCACAGGTGGGCACTGGGCCAACTTGTCTGCTGCCACCATCTGCACATTTAGGTGTTTAGCCTGGGACTTCCCCCTCGATTTGATGAGCCTCTGGAGGACCTGCAGGGACACAACAACACTTTATCTTCTGAAACAATGTTGTATGTAAGTATGGTAGGCAATGTGAATCCAGGGAGCACATTACAGACCATTAGTACATTGCTAAAAATATAAATATTATCAAAAATGATTGTAACTCTAAGGTCATCTGGTGCCATACCTTAGGTGAGGCTATTTTGATATAGACAATGATGGGAGCCAGGGAGGTCTTAGCCAGCTGAGAGGGGTGGTTGATGGTGTCTGCATCCAGAGCGACCAGCTGGAGAGTGCGTGCCAGCTCAAAGATACGCTCAATCTCACTCTGCACCTCCGCTGAAGGCCCAGCACACAGATAAGACACATAAGTACAGCGTGACAGCAAAACGATTGCGTAAACTACCTCTCTCTTTGAGAAGATGCAGCACCGTATATCAGCCATGAGTACATAACCAACATGTTTGTACTTCATCATGCATGATTAAGATTTTAGAAAAAGAAACACCAACAAAAAAAACTGTTCAAAGCGTATGAATTAGATTGGATCACAGTTAAAGTTCCATTTATGCACAGCTAAATGGAGCAGTGCAGCATCCTCATTCTGTTGCCACATCCCAACATTTACAATCTCCTTACGTGCTTCTGAGCTTTTTTATTTTAAAGGAGAGAGGCACTTAAGAATGAGATGCCTGTTGCACTTGTAATCACTAATAATAAGAGCACAATTTATCACCATGTAAATAAAACAGAAATAAAAAACCTCTTAAAACAAATTAGGTGGAACATTAGTTGTTGTTAGCGCTAATGGGCACAGCAGTAATTATTCATCAGGTTATTATCAGGTGAACCACTCAAATCTGTGGACTGCTTGGGTGTTTTGTTTTCATTGTTCCTCAACTACAGCCTATGAGAACTTGTTATTTAGCATTTTGAACACAGTCTCCGCCTTTTTTTTTTTTTTAAATCAGCCTTGTTGACGTGTCAGGAGAGAGATTAAAACCGGAAACCAGACTGTTCCTCGGCTGTCTGGTCAAACTTCAGCGCCTCCGAGCTGTGTGCGCTGCCAACCCAGCAGCAGAGAGAGATAACGGGGGCAAGGCAATCTTTGGAGAGACGGGGCCTGCGCACATTTCAGCAGCCTCCAGAGGGCTGAGAATTAAAGCTGGAGGCAAAAATCAGGAGAGTGCTCTGCAGAGTGATAAGAAACGTGAACTTTAACTTGTATAAAAGAAATAGCTGGCAAGGTTTCCATTAACCTCGAAACAGACTTGGGACTTTTTGCAAATTTGGATTTGACTTCAGAGAGAAACTTGCTCCCCTGCCATGACGAGACGGAGTGCATGAGGCGAGGTCCAGCTTCCATAAAGACTGTGATTGCACACATACAGTATATGGATAGCATTAAACGTGGGTCACAAAAAAATCTCTGCTCATTCCCACTCATAGTTTAGAGCAGACACCAGCCGTCCTGCTGCCCTCCCACAGATCTCTTTCGGGTTGGATTTTGTAATTCCTTTCTTTTTGTTTGGAGACTACGGGCTGTCACACGGAAGCATGAGGAACAGAGAAACTGACAGGCAAGCAGACGGGCAGACAAACGATGTATGAGCAGATGATGAATATAGTGAGGAGAAAAGGGGAGGGTGAAGAAGGAGAGAGGCTTCATTGTTTTGTTGCAAGGAGAGCATACATACCCAGAACGTCTGAATCAATAAAGAGTGGAAGAAGAAGATGGGAAGTGGGAGAGAAGGAAGGATGGGTAGGGTTGAAGGGCAGAAAAGACAGGATGAAGAAAGAGAGGAGGCCAGATCAGACTATAAAAAAATTCACACTTTCTTTGCATGACCAACCTACATGTATTCCCAACATGGAACTACAGTATTAAAAACTATATTTTGCAATTCTATATCCAACTATGCCTCCGCCAACCAGTCATGTTGCAGTTTACATCCATGTCTGTCCAAAATGTCATCACTTCATCATTTTGTCCTGTTACACACTTGTGTGAAATTGTCATACTTAGCATATGAATTCGAGTTATGGCCTAAAATGCATTTCAGTTCATCATTAAGTCCAGGTGGACATTTGTGTCAAATCTGAAGAAATTCCCTCCAGGCCTACCTGAGATATCACGTTCACAAGACAACCTGAAAACAATGTTCGTCCAGTCACAGCCGTTGCCGGCGAGGGGGCGTAAAAAAACCAGGCAGCCCTCATTACATTCAATTCATAAATCATGTGTCATCACCAGAATTTTAGCCGAGTATGTCCAAATTACAAAATATCCACATGCTTGTCGATATATTCCTTCATTGTCTTAACTGCTGCAGCATCACAAAAACACTCTTTTAGTGTTTACCCGCATTTATTTTTAAATGTGTAAATATATTTTTCTACGTGTGGAATTGCAAATGCGTTTACTTTTAAGCTGCAAACCAAACTGCCTCTAAAAGGACATTGATGAATAGATCTGATCGTATACTATATTTTCCTTATCGTCAACAAATCCCAAGTAAAGTCTATCTACCTATCTATCTGGACACGCAAAGCAATAAAGACATGAAACACAGATAGTGAAACGTATTTAAATGGATGTTTAGCAACATGACGGGATGAAATAAATGCTTTCCATTGGCTTGCTCTTTACTGCTATATTGTTTTCATGCTGTACTTTATTTGTCCAATAACAAAATAAGAGTAATTATTGTCTTAACTGCAGACTTAATGGCAGTTGTCTTTGGTTGTGGTTTGTGCAGATCTGAAGCGGCTGTATGTGGTCTTACCCAGGCTAGAGCGGGTACTCGAGCGCTCAATGATGGTGTGTTTGCTGGGGTTGTTGAGGACTGAGCGTTTGGCCAGGGAGATGTCCGCTGTCACTCGTGTGATGGATATCCTGAAACAGATATCCAGTGCACCAGTCGTTACCGGGTTAGAAAACAGAAACCAGTTAAAGCAGAGCCCACAGCGCATAATGGCTGTGAATAGCAGATGAGCTCATTCTTACCTGCCCTCAAACTTGTGTTTCAGAAAGTCAAAGAGTGCTTTCTGCATCATGTCTGTCACCTGGAGACGAAACACCAGGCGTAAGACAAAATAAAACAACAACTATGGAAGTTAAATTAGATGTAGAGCAAGCGCATGTTGCAAGTTTCTTTTCGTTACCTCGTATCCTTTAAGTGACGGGCCGACTAGGATGATAGGTCTCATGGAGGGAACCACGTCATAGGGGGGAACATGCTCCATCTGGGCCAGGAAGAGACAGCACCAACATTAGGGTGAGTGAAGCAGCCACGTTGCGCCTGAACGTACTCTCAGAAGAGTTCCACAAAGCTCACACCGATGTACAGGCACGCCTAAATCAACATTTAACTCAACCCAAAACCTCTCTCTTCCCCTCTGTGAGCGGGCAGATTGATGGATTGTGAGTTTCAGACGCTGGAGTCCATTCGTTTTATTGACTGCCTATGAATGTTCGGAGAAAGGGATCAATTTCCCACTGAATAGCACTCTCTTTCTTGGTCTGCAGTCTCACATAATTAAAGTGTCCATAATTAAACCAGACGCTAGGGTGTCAGCTGCTGCTCTAACACAGGCGTCATACTTCACACTTTTATCTTTTTGTTGTGCATCTGCACTCAAGTTATTACTGCCAGTAATTGCTGAATTGTGATTTGGATGGTAAAAATGCACCTTTCTTTTTTCATTTGTGCTTCAACTTTGTTATTTTAAGAAATTCCTTCAGTCCACTTTTACCCATTTATGGTGGAACACTACAATAATACAACCTTTTCAATGCACATATCTCCGTCACAGCTCTAACCCATTTGCACCCATTACACTATTTATTGTCTTTGTCCTATTTTCAGAAATATTTCAGAATATAAAGAGCCTGAACATACTGTACATACTGTCTGTGGCTTTTTTAAGCCATTTACATCAAACATCACAGAGACTTATATACAACACCCACACACAAACATGACCCCTATTGCTGCGCCTGAACTTGAGGCTTATTTGTACATTATGAATCATGAAAGGAATGATTCATCTATAAGGATTCCACAAGCCTTTGTGCTCTTTAGACACAGCCGGTTTTTCAATGAGATCGAGGGGGAAACAGTCACATGTGCTGTATACCTTGTGAACATTCAAATTGGATGTATTTTTTTAGATCTGTATTTTAAGCACGTCCCCCCTCCTCTGTGTGTGCTGTGCAGCTCTTCAAGCAGGAGATAGTGCTGGAGTGCCCCGCTCCATTATATTACATAAAGCAGAGCAACGGAGGCTCATTTCACCTCATTTGTATTCAGAGAAGCTAAAAATACTTTTTTTTTTAAAGTTTCCAAACGGCTCTTGTGTCTAAAGGGGCAGAGCTGGAGCGCCGAACAGAACATAAAAGTGCTCATTGGTTTTGAATAACATGAGCGCAGTGCACAACTTAGTGTGGTGAGTAACAGGCAGGAGGGTGTACATAATATAGATCTGGATAATAGTTCAATATTACAGTTTATTGTCCCTCTGTACAATCAGATTCTTCTGAAATACTACAACTACAGTTGCCATGTTTACAGTAAACAAAAGAGTATTAATTTCCTAAAATAGAGCTAAGATACTTAAAAACTTACAGTATATATCTATTGGACATTATATGATCCTCTATCAGGTAAACATTAAAAAACATTTGACTCAACGGTATGAACATGAGTTTTACTTTTTAATATGCTATTATGAATAAATATTGTTGACATATCAGTATCTAAATAATGTTCTATTCTCATATACCATATCCAATACTAGAGTTTATTTTCCCTCTATGAATCATATTATTACAAAATGCTAATGTTGAGATATTGTTATTCACATTTATCCTGCAGCCTTAACGTGTGACTCAAATTGATGCTGAAAAGCATAAAAACAGCTGATTGCGGGCTACCGTCACTCAAATTAGCCGTCATAGATGCCAACGAAAGCATGTCAGGATGAGTTACTGTTACACTCTGACTAACAGGGTCCGGGGTGGATCTGCACCTGCACACTGACAGCTGGGATACAAGCTCTGGGGAAATGACAGAGGCGTCACCGTGATTTACAAATGATCCTGTGAATATTATATGCTTTAATGTGTCCTTGGAAGCATAAACGGTGCTAGAAGAATATTCTGTGGACTGGTTTCTTACCACCACGAGAAGGAGCATGTGAGACAACAGAGGATGAGGAGTAAGGAGTAAGGAGTTGAAATGTTAGAGGTTAGTTTTGAGAACAAACCACACTCACCGACTTCTGTTTCTGTTTAGCTGGGCCACCTACAGTATCATTCCACACAAAAGCCAGAAGAGACATAAAAAAAAATAAAATAAAAAAAAAAAAAAAAAAAGCACAAAACACAAGAGCACATTTGGTTATTGACAGGTTAGGATTAGTGGGGAGAGGAGCTGTTGATGGATTAAAACAGAGTTTACACTGCAGAGTTTACACTGACTGCCACCACTTCATTTTCAAAACAGCAGCCATTTCAGAGTGTATCCGTTAGTTCAAGGCCTCTCCCAGCTGACAAGCACAGAAACAAACATTCAAACATATGTCAGCGTAACCGTCAGGACCGGAGCCTGAAGGGCCAGACGGTGTTAGATTCAGGAACATACAGGAAGATACAGCAGCGGCAGGGTCAGTTCAGTTGTGAGCAGTTAGTGAGAGGGGAAGGGGAGATTAGACCTGACCACATCTTGGACGAGTAAGGGAGAAGTGCGGGACGGAAGGCTGGCAAGATAAGCGCGTTATCCCGGGCCCATAATGTTACCTTCTTAAAGAAGGGCAGTCGGTGGGCGTTGGCCTGAGGGGATGTTACGCTGCCTGATATGCCCTTGGTGGAGCGAGGGTCACCCTGGGTCTCAGGGGGCTCCTCAATATCCAGGTCGAGTGGGTCAACGTCAAAGGTCACAGTGGACATGTCCAAGTGAGCTGATGAGGGGTAAGGGCGAGCGGTGCAGAGAGAGGGACAGACAAGGAAGAAGAGAAGGAAGAGAAAAGACAAGACAAAGTAAAAGAGGATGAGAGAAGAAGAAATAATAGAAGAGCAAAAGCAAAAGGGGAAGAGTAAATAGAAGTACGAATGTGAGATGCATCCAGAAAGAGGCATGGAGGACATTGCAAAAGATGGCATTTACTGAGATCAAAAAAGGTGGCATTGTAGGATTTAAACTGGCAACAACATTGACAAGAGTTTAAAAAAAAAAAGAACACGCCAGATTATCATGAAGGACGGCACAGATGTGGTGTATAATAACATAAACAGAGAGTGGGTTCAGTGTGACGAGAAAGCAACACAACTTGAAGTGTAGATGTGTAAAAGGAGGGGCTGCAGAGGAAACTGGAGGAAAGTAGTAGATGGGAAAGAAGGAATCAAGCTGAAAGGAAAGCTGGGGTTTTCGAATTAAGTGCTTGCCGGGATTATTGTTGGTGATGCACGTGTGGTTGGTTCGGAGGAGGGGGCAGACGAGGCCCGTGGGAGTTTTGCTTTAAAAGGAATCGTTCTAGATTTTGGGAAATAGCTTTTCCCTTTCTTGCCTGGAGTTGAGAGATGACAAGATTGATACCACTCGGTCCGATATATATGAGGCTACAGCTGGTTGTCTTAGCTTAGCACAAAGACTGAAAACAGTGGAAAAAACAGCCAGCGTGGCTTTGTCAAACAATAACAAAATCGGCCTCTTGGCACCCCTGATGTGTTATATCTTATCTGTTTAATCATAACAAAAATACGTACATACACTTTTTCTACTGATTAAATAAACAAGATCTAGTGTTTTAATTAGTGACCTTCAGAGGTTCTGATAAGTAGATTTTGTTCCCTTTGAACAGAACCAGGAGTTTCCCCTGTCCAAGCTAAACTAAACAGGTTATGAAAGTGGAGGAGACGAATAAGGGTATTTCTCAATATCAAACAATCAAAAAATCAAACTTTTGCTTTAAAGGGGAACACCACCTAAATTAAGAATTCCAGTATGTTATTTCCATGGCCTAGGAAAGCGCAATCAACATTTATGAACATGAGCTGCTCAAGTATTAAGTATAAAGTCTGGAGCTGCTCCATTGACAATGAATGGGAGACTGACTTTGTGGACCCTAGGAATGTAAATTGTTCTTTGTTATACCCGAATGAGCTTAATACTGTTGTAGAGTTCTCAGTTATGAAACTGAAAAGATGCCTATGTACTTCCAGTGTCGTCTATAACATCTTTTTCAACTCCATATGGAGCCTATGGAGTAGTTCCACACTTTATAAGAGAGAGTTCAGAGGTGTTCATGGACTGCCTGAGACCGTAGGAATAACGTGAATGAATTTTGAAATGACCCTTTAAGTCAGATCTGCCACTTACTGTAGGATGTACTAGGTGTATTAGACAGATGTGGTTTCTATTATACAAGTATTGAGTTCACTTCAGTGGTTCTATTTGATTAACAAAAAAGCTTCAATCAGAATATTTTCGCCATGTTTGCACTTCCACCTCTCCTGCTGTCTCTCTGAATATCGAGAAGCGGCTCTGTGTCGTCTTGGCAAAATGGGCGATGCGCACACACACAAGCCAGACATACTTGTCAAGTTTAATGAGTGCGGTCCATTCTCAGCTCTATTTCAGTCCCGTCCTGTGTGCAAATGACAGACCTAAGACCTCTCTCACTTCACACAGCAACCCACAGAGGCGCGGCGTGATTCATCATCATGCCTGACTAACTAGCTAATTAAAATCTTCATCTAAATATCAGGCGCCTGTCTCATCTCTTTCTCGCTCCGTCAGGATTGCACCAACACCCACAAAAAGCACGCAAAATGAGTCACGATTTTGCCAGTTGATAGGGAGATCCCCTTGACCTCACCTGTGCCAGGTGGGGTGGGCCTGCGGGTTCCCGTGGCAACGTCCAGACTGGAGCTTCCTCCAGATTTACTGAAATGGGAAAAAAAAAACGGATTGTGTGGTGAAAGAAAGACAATATGGTAGCTTCACAATACTGAGTGTATAGTACTCTTCATATTCATATTTAAAAAAAAAATTTGAATGAGAAAAATACAATTCTGAACAGATTTTACTTATATTTTATGATACAAGTAAGCAATTGTTAGGTTTCATCCTGCAAGAGGACACTGATCATCATAGTTTACAGAAGATAAGCTGCCGTTGTGAGCTTCTGGAAGCATTGAAGAAAAATAGGAACATTTGTGAATTTGAGTTCTTGCAGTGATAATTATAAATCAAATCCCTGTTTTAAAAAGCTGGATTATCACTTGTGATGCTGATACTGTAGCTGCTGAGGGTTTTTCATGGTTACCTGGAGCTGAGTCGGTTTTGTCTCATCTTCTGCTCCTGCAGCAGACGGGTGTTCTCCAGTTTGACCGGGCTGGGGATGAAGCCCACCTCACAGCCCTCCTTCACCAGACGTCCGATCCACCAGTCATTGTTGTATTTCTGCATACAAACAGGCATCCGTAACCAATTATATACCAGCATTTTCCTGGATACACACATCATCATTTCACACTATGTGTTGAATAAAAAAATATATACAATTAGAAATAATTACCAGTTCTTGGTCAGTGTAAATAAAATGGCATTTTATGGCATTACGATTTTAGACATAGTTCCTAACACTATTTCCATACCATATTTACATTTTTAGAAGCTTGATGCTAAAGCCTGAAAAGGGTTTTGACAGAAGGAGACATGATCCCTCAGTGGCTTCCCACCCACCATCACTGCCACTTTTGGTCTTTTCCCCCTAGACCATCCAGGATCCTCAGTCAGTTTGCTAGCCAAAATGATTAACCTTTAGTTCAGGCTGAATTTGTACAAAGTTTTGCTCTGGAAGTTCATACCTCTTTAATGTGCAAGAAGTCTTTGGCTTCGAAGGATATGGCCATGCCCTGCACGGGAACGTCATCGCTGGGACCGGGGTTGTAACCAACATTTGTCCGCACAGCAAATGCAACCGGTTTGGTCTGGAGCAGTGGTGGGAAAGACGGATATTAATATACAGATGGCGGCTCAAGAAAACCCTCCCAACTCAAGAGTACAGTGTCCCCTTGACACTGATGAAGTGTACCAGTGTCAAATTACTTATCACCGATGTGAAGATTATGCAAAATGGATGACTATTAAACTAACACTGTGCAAGATGGATGACATAGCGGAGATAAAGCAGTTGAACTCTGACCTTTGCTTTCTCGAGGGTGGCGAGGGCCTGTCTGTCGGCCTCTTTTCTCAGAGCCTCAGGGTCCTCCTCCAGGGACACGTCTGAGTCCGACGGCCGGCTGGTGTAGGAGTCCGCCGAGCCCTAAAATGCATAATGAGTTGAGATAAAGGTGAGGAGGGGAAAAGGACAACGTGTCCATGACTCAAACCTTGAGGGAGCAAAACAGGAGAAGACCGTGTGAAATCGCAGGATGAGCTCAATAATGTCTGCGTATATGTTTGAATGTCCACAACCCGTCTTCATCTTTAGGTTTCCTGATCTTCTCCGGTTTTCTTTGTCTTGTTTCAAATTGACTTTTCTCGTCTTAAGAACGGTTGTGGCGCTGCCATTGCAATTCATTTGTTGTCAAAACGTCAAGACTGCCTTGAGAAGTGGTAACCTATAGACACAAAAAGGGGCCTCGGCCTTCATATTGCATGAACGCGGACTGTTTAATTTGAGGCGGAGAGGATGCATAACAAGCCGACCTTTCCACTCTGCAGCTTCAGTGAGGCCGAGGTGCCAACTCTTTTTGCACAGGTACAACAGATTTGGTGTGTGGGAGTGTCAAGTAGGGACAGACAGAAGTAGGGAGAAAAAAAATGGCCTGAGGACTGTTCATAATATTAGGAGGGGTATAAATTTCTCATGAAGTGGCTACAGTTTCCAACACATCCAACACTCATGCACGGTAACTTGACTCTCTGCTGCTGACCCTCATCCAGACACCCATACCACAATAAAAACCCGAGCCTCCTGTGGGCCTGCGGCGCCGGCATACTGTACTGTTCAGCAGAGCAGTACAGTGAGGGAGGCAGCCTGAACTTCTGAAGTGTTTGAGTGTTCAACTTATATAACAATCCCACTTATTCTCTTCTTGCTGTATTTTTTTTCTGCTGACAGGCTGCCTGGCGCTTTGTAGGAGGTGCTGACAAGAATGCGGACAGCTGAATGTGCCAGGCAGAAGAAGTGAGTCACTAGGTGTGGGCTTTTAAAATAGAGGTGAGAATGCACAAAGATGACATACACCATATGTAATGATGAGGAAAAATTCCCTTCACATGTGTAGTCAGACAACACAGCGAGTGCACTCAGTGAGTATAACAAACATCTCTGGACTAAGGCTCCATATTGTTGGAACTGTTTCGATATCAGCCATGTTTGATAGCTTAGTTTGGAATATAAATGAATATAAATAGTGTATTGTAATGTTACAACCCTTTTTTGAGTTCACAAAATATGCCGGCTCATTGCATCAGTAGTAAAGAAAAACCTTAAATAAAACCTGAAACTAGAAAAACTCGCTGATGAAAAGATAGGTAAACATTCCTAAGAATCACACCAAACATTTGATGCAATACTAAATCAGTTCTCTTAAGTACTGAGATTTGATACCCAGCCCTGCTCTGAACTCATGGCTTCTTGCTGCCAACTTGTTGTAATTTGAATCGTTTTCAAAGCAAATGTTTCTTAATTTAAAGATGAAAAGCAAAGTGAGATGTCCCGGTGGCCTTGTGGTTACAAGCCCCCCCCCCACCCCACCCCCACCCCCTCCCATCTTTCTATTTCAGCTAACTGCTCAATGACAATAAAAAGCAAAATTTATGTTCTTTTTTTAAAAAGGATGAAAATAAATGAATGACAGAGTCCTTGGTGGCATTCCTTATGAGAAACACCAAGAGCACCTGAAGGTCTAAATATATCCAGAGAGAAAAAAAAACGGTCATATGTTGAAGAGTGAAGCATCTTTGTGGTGTGGTCTGTGAGCATGTATGTGTGAGTAATGCTCCTCTACACCTCTGAACAGCATCCACATCCACGATTCCAAACGAAACGCAAACACAAATGTTGATTCTAGCTCAACCACCTGTCGTACCGAGGCGCTGTGTGACTTGGCAACAGCACGCTAAATGTGGACACTCCCTGTTGCCAAGGCGATGGCTAGCTACTCCTCGCGTCCTCGGGCATCCACAAACCATCCCCACTTCCTGTTTCATTTACTCCCAACTCAAACGCTTGCGGCGGTGCGCCCGCATCCCACTCAGGTAGGAGGAATAATCCTGTGAGTGGCATGCAGCATCTAATGAGGACAATAACAGCCGCCCCCACTTACCAGCTGTGAGTCATCTTCTAAATCATACAAGTGCATCCCAACACGGAGCACTGACTAAGTGGAGGTTATCAAACCCTGATGGGGAACCCACGAAAAAAAAGCCGAAATGACGTCTGGAACAACCTGAGACCAACTGGCTCACTACAACAGGTCGGTGATGCAGCAAAATGTAGAAAGAGAGAGTGGGAGGGATTACTCTTGCTGTGTGTGTGTGTGTGTGTGTGTGTGTGTGTGTGTGTGTGTGTGTGTGTGTGTGTGTGTAAGTCCGTGTCTGTGGACAAATGCTTTTGTGAGTCACTCATCCAGTTGATTCACGTCACACACAACCAGAAGAAGAAAAAAAACAGTCAGGGAAGGAAGAGAACGGAGAAGGACCGATGGATTCATGCGCATAACAGTCAATATTTTATATATTTTTAAAAAGGTGCATATGAACAAGGGGAGAGTCAAAATAGCGACTGATCAATAACCTCTCTGCACCCTTTCTCTCCTCAAACCCTATCAGAAGGTGTTGATAGACTGAGCAAGCCACCGAACACATTCCCTCCACCTTTTCTTTCTGACACTCTCCTTCCTTCCCTCTCTTCTTATTCTCCCCTCATGTCATTGGGTTGTGTCTCTAATTTAGCTGCTTGCTTCACTTCACATACAGCTCCTGTTCAAAATAGCTACAGGCCACCTGATGGCGGAGCTTCTTTCCTATTGGCAGTGCCAGACTAGAGACCCTAGCATAGTCATAGTAACCATCTCCACAGCTTAATACAGGCAGCCTGTGAGAGCGGCATCTGGAAGGAGATAGAAAGAAGATAGAGGAATCAAATGGTAAATGAAATACCTTAAAAGGGAAATCAACATCGGGGAAACGGCATGAAAGCTTTACAACAGGTGATCAATGATTTTCTCACGTAGTCTGAGTTACAGCGGTGAGCTCAAAGCCTGGAGGATAACACAGCAATAACTACATCAAACTAAACATTATGGCCTTTGGGGAGTTTATTTCCCCCCAAAAGGAATTATCCATGTTCCAAAACACCAAACTAAAACTTTTCTAGACATCTAGTTGGTAAAATCCAAACTATTCCGTATTGTCACAGACCACAGAAGGTGAAGAAAGTGTAAAACACAAGACAGGTGCAGGAGGTGAAGCTCAGTAATCATCCTTAAAATTAACCGACTGTTTCCTCTCCATTTTCTGCACGATGGCTGCCACTGTGATGAATTTGCACCTCCTTAGCATTTGATATTGGATAAATGGACGGGGGAAAAAAGAGAGCAACAGAGCGGAGGGGGAGTAATGGAATAAGGAGTAAGGGCGGGCCAGCAAGAGAGAAGTGCTTTGAATAATGAGTTTTGAAAAGAGTCACCCTGCAGAAGGGAAATTAGTTTAAATAGTTTATTCGGATGCAATGGCACCATTATAAAATGTTTTTAAAAAAAGGGGGAAATAAAAAATAAAAGGGAGTTGGATGAAGTGAAAATTATCTGACATTAGGATATACACACAGCTGCATAGAAATTATCATGAAAATACTGAACCAGCATGACAATTGGATTAGTTTCCTCCTCTTTAAGCTCTTTATCAAAGGAAATGATCACCTCCGTGTCTTCCTGTTCTTGTGACAGATAACAGGGCAGAGGTCAAATATTTTAATATGCTGCTGCCATAAACAACAGGAACAATGCAGCAAGTGTTGTCACACAAAGAAGAGATAGCCATCTGAGAGCTAACACATAGTTCGAACCCCTCATTAAAAAGATAATATATTCATACTCATCAGCTCCGATAATGTGACAAAAAATAAAGAAGGAAAAGCGAGAAAATTAAATATAATTGTCTTATTTGCTTTATCTCCGAGTCTCCTCTTGCCCCATGTCATCAAATATTTCAGAGAAGAAGACAACAACATCTCATCTCAAACAACTGAGGGCCAAAAGATAGAAAGTATCCTAAGTTGCGGTTCAAGCTCCACTGCGTATTCACATCAGAGATTAGTTCAGTGAAGACAAGAGCAGGAAAAGAATATTGGAATAAAGGAGGAAGAAAAGGAGAAATACGTCTCAAAAAACAGGCAGACGGAGGCTACAAATTGTGGATTCACAAAGGACAGATTTCCAGTCAGACACTAAAGCCCGGTGGCTGTAAATGGCCATACTCCTTTATTCAGTCACAGCCGAGTCATGGCAACCAGCTGGACAGTGTGGAGATGACTCAAAAGATGACTCAGGGGCTGAATTCACTAGAAAGCCCTATTTTCACAAACGAGCAAGAGAGACCAATATCATATAATTTGATGTTGTGTTAACACAAGGAGCTCTAAAATAACATTGCCTAAATACATTTTTACAAGTTATCTTATCAAAGAGTACGAATCTGGCAATTCGAATATTTTTCCAGACTTTGATTTTACGGACTTGTTGGTGGATGCTCAAAAAGTAGTAAGGTTCAAAACAGGCCTTACCTTGCAGAATCTGAGCTAAAATAATTAGTCAATCAGATATAAATTATAGATTTGTTTTTGATATTTCATTTATAATTTATTTCCAAAAAAGCTGTGGTTCCAGCTCCTTCAAAGTGAGTATTTGCTGGTTTTCTTAAACTTCTCTGGGAAAGTGTTTTTGATATTTTATAGACATAATTGGCAGATTTATTGATAATGAAACAATTATTAAGTTCAAAGTTGCAGCCCTAACATGAAGTGACAGAGGTGAAAGTCAATGGCGCAAACTGTGTTCAACTGTTATGTAATAAATACAATTTGTATTATTATTAATATTTTATAAAACAACAGAGCGTGATAAACAATCAAATGATCTAATCATCACGACTGCTGAACTGATTGCTCCATCAATAGTCAATCAACAATTTTAATAATGGCTTGATTGTTCAAGGCAATTTATCTAACGAAAATGCACACAACCGTTAAGATTTGCTGGTTTTCTTTGATTTATGTCATTATAAATTGAATATCTTTGGGTTTTCAACTGTTAGGTGAGATGTACCAAGCAATTTTAAGACATCACTTTGGACTCTGGGAATTTCCCAGTGATAGATATTTCTGTCTTTTCTAGCACTTTACTGACGTAAGAACTGACTGATTAATATAATCAATAATTAAAAACAATTGCTATTTGTTCATCACAATACAATTCCAATGAAAATAAAATTGGATTAGCCCGAAATGCAATAATTGCAACAAAAAAATAAGGGGAAGCCAACAACAGAAAAAATGTAAAATTGTAAAGCAAACACAGCCAAGTTGAATAAGAAGCTAAGTGAAGATCCAGCCCAGGCCCCTTTGGGACGGGGGGACAGCAGTGAAAGGAGCCCCCTGAAATGGCCACAGTGCTGGGACAGCCGGGCAGGCAGTGCACATAGCAGCAGAGGCAACCGGTGGGACTGGAAGTCTAATTAAAAACCCAGCGCCTTTCCAGCAGCTGTGGCCCGGCCCAAAATGGAATCACACTAAGAAGAGCAAAGAAAGCCGCAGACCAGGAGGTAAATCGCTTTCAGGACACGGGCGGCGAGTTGTATTCTCCTGTCTGTATTCTCCTGTCTCTATTCTCCTGTCTCTATTCTCCTGTCTCTATTCTCCTATCTCTATTCTCAGAGCAAGAGCGTCTGCTGGAGTTTCAAAAACTCGATTCCAGATCCACACGCTCACAGAGAAACTCGCACATAAACTGCCTCCAGTTCAGTCAGACGCAGTGAAAAAGCTTATCCAGAGCCTTCTTACCATGACGGGCCTTTGCATCCGCTCAGTCCTCTCCATACCTCGTTTGCCACGCTCGCCACACCAAGGCAAACCAAGGGGGCAACGCCAGAGTCCACAGACAGAGTTATGTGTGTGTATGTGTGTGAGAGAGACAGCAGTTACCAGTGTGAGTATCTGTCTGTTAGCTCGACAAGTGCAGAAGAGTACATGTGTGTGTTTGTCAGTGTGTGTGTGTGTGTGTGTGTGTGTGCGTGTGTGCGTGTGTGTGTGTGTGCGTGTGATGTGCGTGATAGGAGAGAGAGGCAGAAAAGAGTGCCGTATGTGTGAGACTAGGAGAGCGCTCTCTTAACCTCCAACCCCTTCACACACACACACACCCACCCACCCACCCCCCACCTCCACAACCCAGAGGAACGTGAACCTTGTGTAGAGGAAGGGAGCTGAAGCTGACTGGGGGTCGGGTTGCAGGACTTGTGCTACATTTGCAAACTGGGGAAATATATTTAGCCCTGGCCGGGGCAGAAACAGGGACATGGACGCACTGAGACCCAGAAGGAGGCTTGGTATGCAGCCGTCAGCCATTCAATGCCCTGACTGACGTGGGAGAGGGCTGGGGCAGTGCCCAGGGAAACCCCCCTCCCTTCTCGCTCTCGCTTCATTCCTCCCAGCCTCTGAACCGATCTCACTCTTCCCAGCCCCTCTCTCCGTCTCTCCCCCGAAAAAAAAAAGTGTATCAGAGGAGGGATAAGGGTCAGATGTTGGCACTGATCAGCCAATTTGATTCTACTGTTGATGATTCAGTTACATCAGGTACCAATGTCACATAAACGGCTCCTCAGAATTTACTTGAAAATTTCTTCCACACTCAACATGTCAGGTCGGTTTTATTTATGTATGTAAGAGGCGTTACAATCATTACAGCCTTGGATTTAAATAAGCCTTAAGTGCACACCACAGGCTTAATTGTAAACAATTCCTATAAAACTATGGACCTAGGACTCATTTTCTTTGGCAAATGTAAAACAACTAAAACATGCCATATCTATATTTTTGTATTCCCACATGTCAGCACAAGATCCTTCAACTAAGTATCCACTTTAATTATCAATTTGAGCACAAACAGGGCAGAACCTGAAAGTCTGTTTACTAATTCATCTGCACCGATTGTGTTGTGATCACTGCAGACAGCTGGCTAGCTAGCGTTAGCGACCCAGCAGGGACAGACAATCCACACTGTTCACTTCCACGGCTGTACATCTCACAGCCAAAGAGAAACTCTCTCATCGGTTCCGTACAGACGGTAACTTTTCACGTCACAGTTTAGGGGAATGTCGCGACGTAAGGTAGCTAACACAGCCAGCGGTCATCTACGTTACTATGAAAATAACCTTTTTGAATAACTTGATTTCCACAAAGAAGACATTTTTCCACATCACGCAGCCCTAACTCACCCACAAGTAACCCCTGTCAACACATAACATCCAGCGTAGATGTCAGAATTATAAGAATCCATATTGGATCATTCAAATAAAAAAACGTAATTAATCCGATTTCTTTTTAATTCAGCCCTATAAGGGATTATTAGGTGTACATATGTACCAATTAGGTGTTGCGTACCATTTCTTTCTTGCGTACTGACTACAAAAAGTGTATACTATGAAAATTAGCATATTGTATGGAATTGGGATAAATAAAAAGGCTGAAGGAGGGCGGTCTACAGGCAAATAAGTGTGTTTGGAGGGGTGTTGGTGGTTTTGGGAGCCCAGTGTGTCCACTAGAGGGCGACCTCTGACACAATGAAAGGGGCTCCTCCGTGGCCACACACCTGACCGCTTCCTCCTCTCCTGTAGAAGTACCTGATGACAACACCACCAGGTGGGGAAAGCGAATAAATGGAGAGCTGCCAGCAGAGCCACCAGTTAAGTCCTCGTGCCGTCAAACACAGCAGCAGCTGGGATTCAGAACGGACAGGAGGACTGCTCGTGTCTTCGCAGAATCTAGACCCTCGAAACCTTTCACATATGCCAGCTAAGGCAAGACACAATCTGGTCTGTGACACAATGGGGGGAGGGGAACACCTTGCAATTAACACCACTCTGTATCTATTTTATACCTTTCTAACTTGAGAAATGGGGAACGACATGCAACAAAGATCTCCAGACTGATTTCAATTAGTGGCACCTTTCCCGAATGCACTTTGCAAGCTGCTTACATGCAGACCCAAAATGGTATCAGCATCCTGTTTTGAAAATGATTGCCTCTTAAACGTGTTAAAATTAACGCAAGAGCAAATTATCTCCTGTTGCAGATCGCAGGTGCAAATTTAGAGCATATGGGGCATTGCAGATTATGGCTGGCACCTTAATCTCTGGGTAAATAATTGCCCAAACGGGTTTAGATTGATTAACAGATTTACATGAGCTGTTGTTTGCTGTATGTCAATTTAGACGCTCAACCCTCCACATTTTAGAGTGGATCCTCCAAGATTCAATTAATGAAATATACAAAGCTATAGAGATAGGAAGGAAAACACTAAAGGTATTTTATTCTAGCCATTTGACACAATTAATCGTCATATTCTTCTACAGGAGCTTTCACGCCTTTGAATAGGAAACAATGCACTGTTTAGTTTCACAGATAGACAGCAGTTGGTATCCTATAATGGAGCCAACAAACCCGTCAGTAAGCCCCGCCCCCTGCTGCTCCTCCATCAAGCTGTCAGAGCTACCATTGAGCCAACACTGTCACTAACTGCGAGAAGAGAAGCAGACATACGGGTCTACAATATGCATTTGAAGGATATATCCAGGCTGTCAAACTGATTCAGCAGCAAAAGGCCGTCTACTTGGTTTACGCAGCTATGATTTAGCATCTTTTTTTAAAATCAGGGATTTTTAACTCCTTGTATAAAGAAAAGTGAATCGATAACATCGCCATAAGTTATTTGCGTGCTACACGATGTCTTGGCATTCTGCTTGATGTATCCTTATCTTGGAAACCTCATATCAGGGCCATAACCACGAAATGGCCAAGATTATTAGCATACTGGGCAAATCACGTTCCTTGATCGACACTGAGGTAGCTCTCATTTTATATTATTTAATGGTTTGTCCCTATATCAATTATTGTAATATAGCTTGAGCTAGCTACCCAATCACACCAAACTTGAGCCCATATACCATCTTCAGAAACGAGCACCAAGAATAATAATTTCTGTTTCTTTCTTGTCTTATGAAAACTCTCATATCACATGAGTGTATGTTCTCAGTTTCTTAATGATAGTGATTTATGAATGAGTCTTCTTGATATGTGTGTGTGTGTGTTATAACTGAGTGATGCAGTATATTTGTGTAACAGATATGTGTTTTTGCTATGTCTAAAATTATTGATAGATACATACAAATTGTGTATGTTACATTACTTTCATTATAAACACCACTTTTCAAGCCCCTGGAGGGTTTTTAGGCAATTCAAGCTGGCAAATTATATATTGTATTTTTTTTTTTTACATGCAGAAATAAAGAAACAAATGTAAAAAAAAAAAAAAAAGAATCTTTTTTTTTTCAAAACACATGACCGACCCTCTAATTAGATTTTATGTTATAATGCTACAGCGTTGTGTATGAGCATGTATACGTGTGTGTGTGTGGTGAGTGAGCCTGCCCGTACGTAGGTGTGTTTGAGACTGTAAATGTTATCCAGGAATCTGCTTTGGGTGGTTCAACGGGAGACTAAAAAAGGCTACATGTACAAAAACCTATAGGTGTGTGTTCTAGTCGTTTATGATGAAGCACAAAGGGCAGCTGTGACGTAAGAGGTAGCTCCTCCTTCTAGTCGGAAGACTGGTGGTTCGATCCCCGGCTTCTCTGCATGTCGAAGTATCTTTGGGCAAGATACTGAACCACCTATTACTGCAGAAAGCTGTGATATCATTGTGTTAGTGTGCGTGAATGATTAGATTAGATCCCGATGAGCAGTTGGCACCTTGTACGGCAGCCTCTTCCATTAGTGTACGAATGGGTACACGTTGACATGTGTGAAGCGCTTTGAGTGGTTGGAAGGAAGGCGCTGTATGAATGCAATTTCTAAGATGGCAAATATAAAAAAATTGAAGTAAAAAACAACATTTCCCCCACCACATACTCAACAGCAACAGCTGCAACAACAGCATACATGGTACCTATTGTATGCAGCAGTAGCAGACAGTCCCTGACGGAAGACGTGTTTTTGTTGAAGTCAACACACAAACCAGCACTGCACAAACACGTAGGCTGCACCCCCCCACCCCCTACACACACACACACACACACACACACACACACACACACAAACACACACATCTAAACATCCTCTCCTTCGTCTCTACATCCCACTGTGCCTGCACACAGAGGGAGATTCAGTGGCCCGGTTGCCATGGAAACCAGGCCGAGTGTACCAGCCAGCTCTACCGTTGGCTGATTGTGGCTCTTGTGTATTTGTGTGTGTGTGTGTGTGTGTGTGTGTGTGTGTGTGTGTGGTGAATGAGCCTGCACTTGCGTAGGTGTGTGTGAGACTGTAAAGCCTATACAGGGCTCTGCTTTGCGTTGTTCAAGGGGAGGCTAAAAAAGGCTATATGACCAAAACCTATAGGGCGCCCGAACGCTTCCTTTTGTCTGATTAAAGCCAGTTTTTTAAATCCTAACAGGGTTTGAGATATTGCGTCCCTGTTAACGTAACACTCAGCTACTTCATTAGCTACTAAATACATTTTTGGTTTATCTGCAGCATTTCGAGTGTCTAAAATGCCAGCTCCTTCCACTGCTGGCCTTGGTGAGGGACATGCTGTGCAATAGCATGAGAAGGGGAGAGGACATTTATCCGAGGACGCGTTAAATCATCCTTACTACGGGTGACGAGTTCCTTATACAGTGCGAGTGATTATGAATCCCGCCTAACCTGCAGGCCTCGGTTCACGTGGTCCTTCAGCAGGCAGAGTCACAGAGTTAATGAAGGACAAGGCAGTGGGAAGGGTGATGTGTGTAGGCGAGGATGCAGCTAACCTTTAGAAACCACAGGAGAGTTCGGCTCCGTGTTCACCAACAGCGACTGGATTTTTTTTGTCTTCATTTTTTTGTCTGAAGCAAACATCCGTACTGAACAGGTAAATGTCATCCAGCAAAGGGGCAAATCATTTCCTCTCACAAATGAAGAGTTCAGACAGAGGGACTCATTTACCTGCCGCACAGCGTGACTTTGAGAAATGTCATGTCCAGGCAGGACTGCGGCGCGGGTCGCGAGCGTAACCCCGCCACCGAAACTCCCAGAGGAGAGGAAGTGTTCCTGTCTGGCCAAGAGAGGCTTCTTGACCCATTCTTAGCCCAAAAACCTATGCTGGACAACCAACAGGTTTCACTAGTTTTTTCTGACAGAGCCAATCGGATGCATCGACACCTACGGACCAGACTCTTACACCTGGGAACTCATAATTACCATCAGAGTCCCCGGAGGAATCTCTGCTGATGTCTCTCAGCTCCAACTCTGTGACAGTAAAGCAAGATGTGCAGTCACAGGGGTCTTACTGTTGTTACCAGGGATGTTATCAAAGCCATTTCAGTGTGTGAGATACAGTACAGTATGTGGGCTGCCTGTGACACAACCACAGGTCAAGAGAAAGAAAGATACGCATTTCAATATTATACTTATTTGTTAAGCCTCCTGTGTGCATGATTCTGATTGCATTACATTACAGAATATAAACCTCATATCGTTATTTTCTCATGGAGATAAATTAATCAATTATCAAAATGATTACTTTTATGGTGATGTAATCGATTAATTATCGAATCGTTTCAGCTAACGTAAAAGTTGGATTTGAGAGAAACATTAAAAGTCATAAATAATGATTAAACTACGATCTATATGGAGCCGCTTAATTCCCAGCGTTAAAAGACCTCACTTTGACTTCATTAAACTTTCGTATGATTCTTCATTAAATAAAATGAAGCTGAGACTCAGTCTAGCACCTGGATTAGTGGTCTGGAGGAAGGATTAAGTACGAAACGTTACCTGTCGGACAAAGCTGTTCGAGGTGGTGTCAGAGGAGGTGCTTCCATCCGAGCGCTTAAATCGGCTCTTCCTCTTCCCGTACTTCCCCTGAAAGTGAAAAGGTTGGAGGGCAAGGGAGAGGAGAAATTGGAAAGAAAGAGAAAAACACAAAAAGTTTAATTGAGTTGCTCCATAATAACTTATCTTGGCATATCTCAGAGAAAACCTTGTTTCCGGGGGGGGTGGGGAGGGGAGGATGACAGCAGTTAACATTTGGCATAGCATTTGTAAAAGCTTCTGAATATGATCAGGCAGTCAGATGGAACCAGAGATCAAGCAGCACGAGTCCCAGACTGAAGAGGAAGTGGACCAGAGTGCACGTGTCCAGCGTGTCTATGAGCAGCCGTCATTACTTGCCATCATGTTCTGATGCAAACTGGGGACCTTGTAATCTGATTGGCAGGCCCCTAGCAAATGGCCTATGCGGGTTGGGCAGAGGCCACACATCGCATTACGAGACCACCCTGCCCACATTGCCATGGTTACACAATGCCCACTAATCACATTTGTAGGAGGCTCATCAGGATGCTGACTGTGTTGTTCTTTCAGCATTATAAAAAAAAAAAACAGAGAACTGCGAACTGCGAACTGCTGAGATAATGCTTGGAAATAAAGATCCAACATTAACATACCGAATGTGGCCCTGCGATAGTCTGGCAACCTGTCCAGGGTGTACTCTGCCTTCGCCCAATGTCAGCCGGTTTATCCACAAATGTTCACACACACACACACACACACACACACACACACACACACACACACACACACACACACACACACACACACACACACACACACACTTGCTTTTGGTAAACCAACCAACCCCCGAATACTCTAACCTGCAAACACATCCTGTACACCTATGTAAACATTGAATATTACCAAGCAGCTGCTTCCAGCCTGTCCCCAGGTCTGTGTGTGGTTGTTTTCTGGTCAACAGGAAAGATTCAGCGACAGGTCAACATCTCGCCAACAGTGATCTCTCCTCGACTAAGTATTTAATTATCACTTTCACATCGTGTACGACAGGGCCGGCCGAGGCCCTGAGATGACTGACGCCGCCCTGCCTGCCTTTAAACGAGCATTATGACACATTCGAACACACTGCTAGCAGAGAGGTTTTTCAGTATTAACAGATAAAAAGAAAAATCTGTTTTGAGCTCAGGAGTTTGTTTGAATACATTTTAAACCTCCGGGCGCACAAGAATAAAAGATCTAGCCCTGTGCTCCATGCTTGATTCACTGCTGCTGATGGATAGTGTGAACACAGCAAACCAACTGTGATGTACCCAACAACTACTGTGTTGTTGAAAGTTATTTTACGTATTGTATTTATACGTTCTCCTACAAATGTCGAGCATCACGTGTTGATTTCCACTTGTTTCATGCGTACAGTCTTTTCAAAATAAACATCCGTCTTCACAGAAAACCACTTGGTTAGGTTCCCTCAGGGACGTTGTCGGTCGCACTACTTCCTGGGTCAGGATTATGTGGCGTATGTCCAAATTGATTTTGTGGGATACATACAAATTATAGTCCATTGGTTTTCGTAGATAAAGCTACAGGCAGTGTATGAGAACAGCCATGTGCACTGATGACTATGTAGAAACATACGATAAGATACGGGTTATTTTGTGACCGTACAGTAAACATGTTAAAGAAAAAAGAAAAATTCTACGGTTTATAGTGACATTTTCGACCACATATATCAGGGTATACCTTCAAGGTAATGTCAAAATACACCAAAGGTTCACCCTGGAAACTTGAGGGGAAGAGATCTCCTCACTCTCAGTATGTCCCAAACAAAATTAACTTTCCTGATTGTCCTTTATTCTCCCATGAGGAGGAGATCAGCTCCAGATGTGTGGCTCCACCTGTCAGGAATGTAGATGCCTCCAATTGCCCTGCCCCTCAGCCCCTTAGAGTACATTGAAACTGTTGTTGCTCAATGTAATCCTTCCTCCTGTTCATACTGGCCATCCCCTCCTTATGTTCTCTCGATGTACGTGATGGGGAACAAAACCAACAGAGCTCATTCTGTGCAATGTTTCTGGTTATTAAGCCTCCATCACAGCTCAACAGCCAAACACAAAGATTACATTTTAAACTAAAAATGATCACGAGACCGCTGAAGCCTCATATAAGCTTTAGAAAAAACTTCAGAACATATTTTTGCACAAAACGCGCACTGACGATTTTGTCCCGTTTCATTTATTGAAAGTGAATTCGGAAGGGATCTTTTAAGGGCCAGTATAACGACGAGGAATCATTACAGCAAGCAAAAATCAGTTTCGATGTTTTCATGGGCACCTGCCTATTGTTTTAAGACAGACTTGAACAATAGTAAGTATATACTTTAAGAATGTAGCCCACATGTAAAGATCCCATTTACACCTGGCTAAGATCTGATCACATGTGAGCCAGACCTCCTCCAGATGTCAACAGGCCAATCCAATCACATTCGGATCAACATGTGTTTCACCTCATCCAGATAGGATATCCATACAAATCTCTGGTGTAAAGGGGGTCTTACTCACCGTCTTAATTGTTAAGATCTGAGGGAGCAACATGACCACGCACTCAAACAGGTTGTAAACAGGCAGGCTTGCCAGAATGCACCAAACAGCTAAAGACTATGAGCCTGAACAAGCAGGCAGCCATGAAACAAGCAACCGAAATCATTGCAGACTCTCAACATCCTCTTCTTTCTGCATTCCAGCCTCTGCCATCAGGAAGAAGACTCCGTGTGCCAAAGTGTAAAAGCAGTCGCTTGAAGCTATGGTGTGTTCCAGCCTCCATCGAGCTGCTTAACTCCGATTCATCTTATGCAATAAATACACGAGCACTTCAGCACTTTAGTCTGCCGTGTTGTAAAATGTCTCTTATTGTATGTTTTAAGATGATTTCTTACAGATTTTAGCACCGACCCCTATCCATTGATCTAAACAAATTCTCAGTTCAGTTCAGTTATATCCTCAGAACCATATTCACAGGAGGCTAAAATATATATTATCCAGAGTGCTGTCAAATGAAGGAATTTTGCTCCAAGTTCAACCAGTACGTAACTCTGCAAAACCTGAATGTTGACAATAGATAGTTGAAGAAATCAATAGTATGTTCACCTTCTTTTTCATTTGCAAATAAGTGACTTAGATAACGGGATTAGACTGTGGATGTTTGCCCTGCTTGAGCTGTTGCTGTACCACCAGACATCTCAGCAGTTTGGCAAATAAAATGGACCGTCGCTAAATCACTAAAATAAGACCCACGTTGTTACAAAATGAAGTTTCTTTATAGGACGTTCTGGGGATGGCGGCAGGGGCAAGCGCATGCTCTGCCGTCACAAGTTCACAGTCACATTAAACATCGTGTGTGTGCGGCTGCAGGTGTTTATAGGGGTCTCTGCGATCGGAGCCATGATGGGGCGAGTTCCTGTCAGCAAAGGGCAGGGAAATGCCAGAGGAAGTAGGGAGGGAAGGCTTCCTGTTGGTAAACATCCTCCCAGATTAAGTGTATAATTAAAAAGAGTGATGTGTGTGTGTGTGTGAGCAGGGGGCTCTGAACTGGAATGCGGGGAGCGTGGAGGGTGAAGGGTGCTGGGGGTGCACGGTGTAACGACTGTTAAACGTAAACCGCGTCGCCCAGAACGCTCCATACATTCTGCTCAGAGAGATCCACACTGATCTACAATCTGACGGCGGTCAACAGGCACAATCTTTAATCTGAGCGACCCTCCCTTTGGGATCAGTTCTACGGCCTCCTTCAGGATATTAGAAATGCGGTTCCCTGCTTGCCTCTCCACAGCAGAGTTATAAATACATATACCAGCGTGACCTGCGGCAGGTCTGTATGAACTTTATATCTAATTGATCAGGGGTGTCACAAACACACACAAACACACACACACACACACACACACAAACCATTCCCCGCTGCCTGGCACAAGGGGGGGGGTGGGGAGGTCCATCTGTTTCTCACCACAGCCTCGCTGCAGATAAAGATATGATTTCTAAAAACAGATAGGACGAGGTGAGACGGTGAGAGCAGGATGGAGATATAGTGGGACATTGAAAGAGGGAATCTGGAGAGCTGGGCAGGAAGAGAGAGGAGCTGGGAGGAGTGGGAGTAAAAAAGGAGAGAGCAGGACTTGGCATTGTTTGAAGCGTTGGTTGTCTATGACAGGGTGTTTCTTTTTTTCCCTTCTCCAGAGAGACAATGATTGAGCTCAGTGTGGGTGTGTTGTTCTAGATATTCTCATCATTTTTTTTTTTCAGCCATTTAAACTGTTATGACTAAACATGCCCACAACATCATGTCACTTCCTAACAGCCACAGCCTATTTGTAACTGTAAAAATAGTGACACCGACGAAAGTTCAGGGATAAAATGGTAATAAAGGAGAAGGGAGGAAGAAGAAAAAAACACTTCATCAAGTTGAATTTTTGAGGGTGGATTAAGGTGTTACAGAATATTTCCTCCAGATTGAAAAACAGATCTGATGTCAGATGCAAGACTAAAAAAACAAAAAAAAAATGAATTACTTTCATGTAAGGTTTGAAAACTTTGCCTCGTATTTTTTTTATTCTTGTGATTCGTGCTAATTTAAATAAAACCCATCTCTCCTCCTCCAGCTAGACACGTCCACATTTAGTGTCTCATCTACTTGGTTAATTAATGATTAATTAAACAAAGGCGTGGTTTTTCGTAAGCACCCAATGAGGGACAGCAATAAAAAAAAAAAAAAAAAGCAAGCGTTACATCATATATCCTCGCGTACGGTTACACATATGGAGATTTATTAAAAAAAAAAAAACATATACAGGCTCAGGGCGGAATTATAAATAAAAATCCAAATAAGATGAAAACTACAACCTATCATCCATTTTTGATTTCTCTTTAAGAGGGGGGAAGAAATGCACATACAATTGAGGCTTGAATCAGGGCAGCGAGCAGCAGCGGTTTAGACTCCCGGAGGCAAATTAGGCGACTTAATTGCCGAACAACCTGTTAATCTCCAGAAGTGGAGCCGCTCCGCCGCCATCGCATTTATTGTAAATGCACAATATAGTTCACGCAGTCTTTTCATTTTGTCCGTCATGATTTCCCTGCTTTTCTCCCGTGTGTGGTCCTCGCCTCTTACCTGTGTGTGCGGATGATGGTCGAACATGTCCATTTGGATCTCCTGGGTCGAGGTCGAAGGCGTCCTGGACATACTACTTTTCTGTACCATTGATTTAACTTTTTTTTAATCTATTTTCAGTTTCGAGTGTTTATGAAGGTGTCGGCAGACTCATCTTCTTCTTTTTCTTTTTTTTTTTTTTTTTTAAGGAGGAGGGTGAAGCCGCTGGTGTATCTGAGCTGGCTGGTAAAATAATGGCAACAGCTGCCTCCTTCCAGCCTATAGCGTTACACACTGGCGCACCAGGCTTTAACACAGGAGTCAAGTCAACGGAATGACGCGCCGACACATCCGGTTAATGCTTTCAAAATAAAATGTGGCAACGTAAACTGAATAGTGTAGGGAGGGGTAATCAATCGCTTTTCTTAAAACAACCACCAGAAAACATAAGCCTACTTATGTTTATGAAATGGTCTATAGCCTCTATACTATATGAATATTTCACACTAATGCACATTTGAATGCAATCTGCAAACCAAGAGTGGGAATTTAGGGCCTATAAAAACCAATCAGCCTCAGACGAAGCAATCACAAAAATAGTTGTTAAAAGGCTGCAAAGACTCAAATCAATACATAATATAATGTACACACACATGTTTGTACACAGACATCATATTATACTGTATGTCGCCATTGCCACCGTGTATGTAACTATCCTATTAAGAGGACTACACATTTACATTTCACTGGGCAATTTAGTTGGTAGCTTATCAAATAGTTATACTATGTGGAAGGAAACACACTTGAGTTCCATTAATGGACTACTTAAACTCCACCACCATTTCCCTTCATGTTTTTTTTTTTTCAATGAATATCAACTTTACTTTGGCCAATGCCTTATTACAAGTTTATTATTTCGAAATTAATGAAAATAAGAGTCGTTATAGCAGTAATATCAAAAGCAAAAGTAATCCTAGCCGAACAGGTTACAGCCGAGGTCTTCAAACACACATGCTCTAACTTTGAAGGCAGGTTAGTGTTCCTGCCGGTGTGTTTGTGTCCGGCTCGGTCTGCCTTGACGTCGTCTCTCTCTCTTGTGTTGCGCTCGACAGACTCCAGCTGGGAGCCGAGGTCCACGCCCCGCTGACCAGACCCCACCTTCACTTATCGATTGATGAAAGAACAACAGAGCGGCCGTGGTGATGGAGGCCACCGCCGGGCCGAGCCGCTGGGGCCCACCCTGGGAATCCAGACACAAGAGGCCCTGAAGGGCTGAAATGGGGATGAGCGTAGTTAGTTTGTTGTTGCAGCAGCAGAGCGGTGTAGTATCTGAATGCTCATGCTGATGTGGCCTTGAGCAAACTAAACTAAACTAAAAAACTCCAGGGACCAGCTCCAGGGACCCTGCTCTAGAACTGATATAATGCAGACCCATGGGTGGGGCCCCCGAAACATGCCAGGAATTATAGATATTTACAGCTTAAGCCCCTGGGCGAGTTGTATTCAGGGGCGCCTGATGTTCTAGCATGGTGGATCAAGAGACAAAAAATGAATGTTGCAAACTGAGATTATATGAACAGAATTATATTAACTTCTAAAGTTACAGTGCCTTGCATAAGTATTCACCCCCCTTGGACTTTTCTACATTTTGTCAGGTATAACCACAGATTAAAATGTATTTCATTGGGATTTTATGCAATGGACCAACACAAAATAGTCCATTGTTTGGAAGTGGGGGGAAATATTGCATGGATTTCAAAATTCTTTACAAATAAAAATCTGAAAAGTGTTGAGTGCATATCTATTCACCCTCTTTACTGTGAAACCCCTAACAAAGATCTGGTGCGACCAATTGCCTTCACAAGTCACATTTGCAAGTTACATAATTGCTAAATAGGGTCCACCTGTCTGCAATTTAATCTAAGTATAAATACACCTGTTCTGTGAAGGCCTCAGAGTTTGTTGGAGAGCATTACTGAACAAACAGCATCATGGAGACCAAGGAGCTCACCATACAGGGTCAGGGATGAAGTTGTGGAGAAGTAAGAAGCAGGGTTAGGTTATAAAAAAATATCCCAAGCTTTGAAGATCTCACGGAGCAACATAAAATCCATCATCAGAAAATGGAAAGAACATGGCACAACCGCAAACCTACCAAGACAAGGCCGTCCACCCAAACTGACGAGCCGGACAAGGAGAAACTTAATCAGAGAAGCAACCAAGAGGTTCATGGTAACTCTGGAGGAGCTGCAAAGATCCACAGCTGAGGTGGGAGAATCTGTCCACAGGAGAACTATTAGTCGTGTACTCCACAAATCTGGCATTTTACTCCCGTTTGGAGTTTGCCACAAGCTGTGTGGGAAACACGTCAAACATGTGGAAGAAGGTTCTCTGGTCAGATGAGACCAAAATGTTACTTTTTGGCCTCAATGCAAAACGCTGTGTGGTGGAAACCCAACACTGCCCATCACCCTGAGCGCACCATGCCAACAGTGAAACGTGGTGGTTGTGTAAGAGTGAAATTGTGTACGGTAAAGTATATGTTTAGGATGATATAAAATTGTGTATGATCTTGTATTTAGTTAAGTTGATCTGATAACAGTTATGACCACTAGTCGGTGCTGTTCGGGCATCTGGAGGTGAGAGGGTAACGTGGGGGAGGAAAGGGAAAGTGGACTTGGCTGTGCGGTTGGAGTGTTGCTGTTGGAACTTGACTAAAGTTGTGAGGAAAACCCAAAACGTGTTGGACTGATTTATTCTGTATAATACACCCACGTCGCTTACAGTAGCATCATGTACAGGGAAAGTGGTCAGAATTGAGGGAAAGATGGATGGAGCCAAATACAGGGCAGTCCTTCAAGAAAATTTTATGCAGTCTGCAAAAGACTTGAGACTGAGGTTTATCTTCCTGCAGGACAATGACCCTAAACATGCAGCCAGAGCTACAATGGAATGGTTTAAATCAAAGCGTGTTAATGTCTTAAAATGGCCCAGTCAAAGCCCAGACCTAACTCCAATTGAGAATCTAAGGCAAGACTTGAACATTTCTGTTCACAGACGGTCTCCATCCAATCCGACTGAGCTTCAGCTTTTTTGCCAAGAAGAATAGACTAACATTTCCATCTCTAGATGTGCAAAGCTGGTAGAGGCATACCCCAAAAGACTTGCAGCTGTAATTGCAGCGAAAGGGGGTTCTACCAAATACCATGTAGGAAAAAAATGTAGAAAGGTCCAAGGGGGTGAATACTTATGCAAGGCACTGTAAATATGGATGAAATCAGATCAGGCTGTGCACCCACAGCAAAAAAAACAGAATGTATTAAATGTAAAAATAGCATAAAATGTAAAACTTTGTCTGGATCTATAAAATAGTAGCCCCATAATCAAACAAAAATAAAGTAAAAATTTTTTCAACCTGCTATCCCACTCAAATGTGTTGACAGGTCCTTCATGAGTAACGACTATAGCTTTAAATCAAAATTGTTTAAAACATGCATTTTTCTTTAAGTTGTAAACACAACAGTAGCGACATCTCTAGCTACACATTTTGTGAGCAAAAATGGAACAGCATTAAAATAAATTTGAAGCCATATTTCTGGCCACCTGATGAATGCATGTCCAATATTCACTCTGACCTATCAGCTCTTTTGCTGCTCCACTTCAACTAACGTTGGCTAGTCGCTGACTTTATCTGTCGATTGTTTGGGCGTATTAAGTACTTTAACCTGTTAATGTTGCAGACTTTTTACTCCAGGCTGTGAAACTCATAAATTCATCCTCCATCATACACATTTGATATAATTTTTTTTTTAAATTTATGTGTGTTTTTCTCATAGCAGTTAATAAATTGGGACGAAACTGTTTCTCTCTCTCTCTCTGTGTGTGTATTTTTGCACAAATTTGACCGCTGGACCAATTGTCTTGATTCCCCCTAAATGATCAACACAGACTGTATTTGTGTTCAGCTCAGCCTTTGAACTCAAACTCCAGTTTTATAAACTGATGACTTATTTTGTATGTAAACTCTTAATTTGAAAAGTATCTTAACTGTAGTCCTGTGAAAATACAATATCCTAAAACACTGCTTTAGAGGTTCCAGATTCTAGTTTAAAACCTACGATTCATTTTCAGATTTATTTTTTTTTGTGTGGAAATTTAATATGGTAAAAAAAAAAGCAGATTCAGCCATTAAATTGCTGCATAGACAATTACAATCATGTATTTCTTCTCAGTGTAGCAATGAGTGCTTTAAGTGAAAGTGCTGATGCTCACTATTGCTCAACTTTTGAAAACCTGTGTTCACTGTCTGTGAAGATAAATACTGAGGTCACAGCATTTATAGATGTCATATCAATTGAGTTAAGTAAACCTGGATAAACAAGGGAAAGATTCCTCCACCACATATAGCAGTGACCCCTGACCTGGGAGGACAATTATCGTCATGCCTGTTACAGTCTGTGACAAACTCTTTCTGGGACATTGGGATCAGAGCTGATGGCGTTGAATTAAACGCCCACAAGATCATCCTCTGTGGCTCATACTTCCGGTGAGGTGGTTACCTCAGTAGAAGCCTTGATGGTTGGCCTCTTTAAAAGAGAAACAGAACCATGGTGTACTTTCAAAATGATGCTCGTGACTCTCCTGCAGCAGCTGGTCAATATCTTCCCCCAAGAACAAAATGTGCAGCAGGAGGACAGAGTTTCAGTTTGTCCTCGGCTGCTCACTTGATTTTCATCTTCTGTGCTGCTCAAGGTAACCGAGTGGACGGACAATCGACTTCTTGCAGAGACGAGAGCAGTAGAATAAACTTAAGTTTTGAAATACGGATAAGAGCGAGAAATGCAAGGCTTTCAAGACTATAATAGATATTCCTCAATATCATTAATTCTCTCCTCTGTGTTGTGTGTTTTTTGTCTCCTTCTAGACGGGCATTATTTGATGTCTACTTGATGAACAACACTTGTGAAGGAAAGCAGTAGAGGAACTGATGAGTTCAGCATTAAAGGATCTGACAAATGTGATTGCAGTTTCCATCTGACCTCAGGAGAATGTCATCCCGCTGGTCATTGGAGGACTGAGTGGCTCCAAGTAACGGGT
This sequence comes from Ophiodon elongatus, assembly GCA_016806645.1. NCBI lineage: Eukaryota > Metazoa > Chordata > Actinopteri > Perciformes > Hexagrammidae > Ophiodon > Ophiodon elongatus. The sequence continues at coordinate 930,407 of JACSYO010000671.1, read as the reverse complement.
AAGGAGAGACCTCGGGCTTGGAGCTGCTTTCAGCGACTTTGATACATTTGCTGTATTTTGTGTAAAACAAGTTGACGAAAATCAGTACATTTTGACCGACAAAACTTCAATGTATTAAAGTATAATTCATTGACAACTCTGGCTTACAGTTCTTGTTAATTCATTAAGAAAATTATTTTTAATCTGTATTTGAAATGAAGGCTGAACTGAAGTTGTAAATGAATACCAAGTGAATATGTATATTTTATTTTTATGAAGTAATTAAAGATTAAAATGTGTCAGTGAATATCTTTGAAAACCTTCAAAGATATTGGGCTCCATGCACAGCTCACTACTTCATTAATACAATTCATTGGAATGAGGTTTTGGGCACTATAGACCTGGACAGTAATCAGCTTTTGCTTTGCAAATAAGCAATGTTAAAAATCTGAGGGTCTCATTTTTTTTGTTTTGCCTGCACAGCAAAAACTTAGAATGTGACGCTGCAGTTTCTCCACCGCATTGAACGTGTTCCCATGCATGTTCAGGAGACTCATGTTTATGTGTTGCACATGTAAACATCATGTCCTTGTTTGGAGAAACCTGAATATTCTTGCTGGAGTGTTCCCAAAGAAACTAGGACACTTTGAGACGTAAACACCTTCTTTAGGTTCCTGATTGTTCTCTGTTGGTACAGAAATAAGGGGCGGCGATGTTTAGGAATAATGACATAGATTGTGAGAAACCTTGATATTTTTCGGTCCATGGATATATATGAATATGAAAGTTTCTCATGTTCCATGTTTTTATAAAATCAAAAATAAGACAAAACAGAAAAGGCTTACACATTCAATGTGAGGAAGTATTGGTTTGTAGTGGGTTAATTGAATTGACAGTTTTTGTGCACAGAAGAGAGCCGTGTCTGTCTGAAGCTGAGGTAGGAGGTGATCCGGTACTTTGGGTTATGCTTTGCCTGGAGATGATTTCAGTTGGTATTTCTGGGTAACCTGAGGTGAAGAAGTCGCACAAGTGCTCCTTGTGCACCCACGCTGTGAGCGTGCGGCGTTGCTGTGGTGACGGGCTTCTGCTGGAGAGCCAAGAATGCAACGGAGCACTGGCAACCTTAATAAGCCATGTCAGATGGTAATGCACCAGTTGGCTATTTTTAATATGTAGCCACTTATTGTGCCTTGTTTTAAAGTGTAACTTCAACCCCTGGTCTGAGCCTCACGCCATCCACTGCATAATTTAGAAAAATGTGAAAAGAGTGGGCAAGCGGCTGAGGGGAAGGAAGGTGTGAGGCATGAGTTGCTCAGTGACATCTGATTAGAGGTTTTAAAATAAAGTTCATGACCTAGCTAAGTCCCAACTGGTCGACTCTGTCAATTGGCCTTAAAAGGTTCAGGGTGGATTTAAAATAATAAATGACCATTTTCAACCTTTGAAATGCTGTTTTTTTTTTTTTTTTTTTTTTTTAAGGTTTTGACTTTCTTGAAGCTTCTTAATTGAAGCTGCACATTTTAAATGTCACGTTGTTGCTAAACTTAATACTGTTAGTTTTGAACAGTTTTTTTTTATTATGGGTGTCTTTCACACCCTTAAAAGGCTGCATTTCACAGTGCATCACTTACAGTTTAGAATGTATGAAAACACTTTGGCGTTGTGCAATATTTCTGGAACTCAAACTTTTCTTTTGTCTTCGCTCCACTTTCTTGTTAGGGATAGCAGCATATGTTTCATGATAGAAGTACCACTACTTTTGACTAGTGAAGAGATAACGTGCATACATAATTTATGACAAACAGCCAGAAGACAAACCACAAATACATTTGGCATCAATGGACATTACTTAAAATACATTTCATATTTTGACGGTCTGGAAAGCATTTAGTCTTTATAGGTCAGGCTGATCTCATCGGTTATATGATGCAGAATATGTGTCACGCAAACAATCCTTTTTGGGAATAATAGAAAGATGGCAACTATATTTAACCACACAACTACACTATAATACCCTCTAATAATATTATTTCGTGATTTTTATGATACCTAATTGCACTGTGGTATTTTAATTTCCTTTTTTTTCATCTTAATATTCTTTTTTGTAGGAAGCTGAATTGAAGGCTTTACGTCAAGGATTGCACATAAAAACTGGTCAAATTTAGACGTTTTACAACAGAATTTGAAATATTGGTAATCAGTGTATAAGTGCAATACATCAAACATGCTATAAATATTCTTTAAAACGTACATCATTTTGTAAATTATTTGACTGGAGTCTGGTATTGGTGGCGTTTCTGGTATCAACACCGCCCCTTGTGTTTAAAAAGGAGACTGCGCTTAAGAATTCCTCGCCCACAATGCATTGCAAAAACACTGGTTCGTACCATTATTTTACGAGGGAGGAACAGCGATTGAAGCGTTTTAAATAAACTCAAGATTGCTTAGGTCTCTATCATTTACCATCAGTTTTAGCTTTAATTCAGCAACAATATCAGCACTTCTAAATATAAGTGTTATTATTAATGTGTGGTACGGTCTGGACTAACACCGAGCTGTTTCGTGTTCACAGATGGACTCTCCTCCATAATGGTACATTCCAGTCTGTCTGTCAGGTCTTCCTTTTCCTACTGAAGTAGCAGCCATGAGGTAGGACCGCTGTCGATGGCATAACATAAGTCATCATTTAACCGTTAAAATGCACGTTTTTAAACCCCACATCTCTCCAATAAATCACCCGAGTGTCTCCTTAGTCGTTACATGGAGGTCAAACCTCATTTTAAAATCAACAACACATATTCCCACGTGCCTCTGTGTGACACGATGCAGCAGACGGAGGAGCCATGTTGTCCACCGGCTGCCTGAACCGTTAGCTGGGCGGCTAACGGCGGTGTCGCCGCTGACACATTGTCACACCGCGATGACACGTGGCGCCTCGTTTGATACAGTTTGATTGTGAGGTGTTAAACCCGGGTCGTGTGTGTCCTGCAGCATGCTCAGGCTCCAGAAGAGGCTGGCCTCCAGCGTCCTGCGCTGCGGCAAGAAGAAGGTCTGGCTGGACCCCAACGAGACGAATGAGATCGCCAACGCCAACTCACGTATGTAAAGGTTATATATCGTCACCATATACTTATGACAGCTCGTATTAGTTGTGCCTCCATGTGTGAATTGATGAACTTAAACGTTCACCAGCTTGTCACTTGAAGTGATGCTGAGAAACATATTGACTTAAGTTTTAATGTCTGTTTGTGTCTTGTTGAGCTGATGTTTGTTTACCTGATTCTGGGAGGATGATGAGAAACAAATGCAAATGACCGGTTTAAATAGAAGGATCTGATGTCAAGATATCCTGACATACCCTGATAGTGGTCACCCAACTTGGCTGAAGCCTGCATTATTTTAGTAGAACTAAAGTATTTCATAAGAACCTCCATGCATGATACAGGTTTGTATTTTAAACTCCACATTCAGTTCGTAACACATGGTTTTTAATTAACTTTTAATGTCGGTTGTTCAGGTTTTGCTGACATTTTTTAAAATGATATACTCCAAATTGGGGAGAAGACAATCCCTTAGTCAAAATAAAGAGCAAGGCAACATATTTTCTCCATGTAATATTAAAATGGGTGCTTAAATGTAATCTTTCAGCAATATTGAAAGGTCTTAACTGCTGCGTTAATAGATGTTTCTTTCTGAAGTGTTAATGGTAATGATGTTCGCATTGCTGATGAGATTTGATAGATCGGTGCATCCCTGTAGCTCACTTGTGTCCTTCTGTCTTCAGGTCAGCAGATCCGTAAACTGGTGAAGGATGGTCTTATCATTCGCAAACCCGTTACGGTTCACTCCCGTGCCCGCTGCCGCAAGAACACACTGGCACGTCGCAAGGGAAGACACATGGGCACTGGTGAGTTCAAACTGCCACGTTTGAGGAAAGTTATTGCATAAAGATGGCAATGTTGCAGCTTAGATTAGAGTCCTACTACATTAAGGATTAAGATCAATACCTCCAGGAGAGTTGACATGCTTTACTTATTCCTTTTCCCAGGTAAGAGAAAGGGTACAGCCAACGCTCGTATGCCAGAGAAGTTGTCCTGGATGCGTCGCATGCGGATCCTGCGCCGTCTGCTGCGTCGCTACAGGGAGGCCAAGAAGATCGACAGGCACATGTAGGTTCACGACACCTTTACTGGTTGTTTCTGCTCTTGCTGATGTGGCCGGTCTCGTGGCACATTTTGTTGAAATATTGGTTTTAGCTAAAAGTTTCTTAAATTGCTTTTATCACTTAAGCCTAGATTTTTAATATAGCTGTTTTTCTGGTGATATTTAGCCTCACACACCTACATTTACAGTTTTTAATACTGATTAATTTGTAGTTTTAACCGTAGGCTTATTTTACACTAACAACACCTCCTGAAGGTATTTTCGAATCATGATTTGAGCTCAGTGAATGTTAAAATATCTGGTGCCTCTGAGCAGTTTGTGTATTATGGTATTATTTCAATGTTTTTTTTTTTTCCTCCACTGTCTCTCAGGTACCACAGCCTCTATCTGAGAGCCAAGGGTAACGTGTTCAAGAATAAGCGCATCCTTATGGAACACATTCACAAGCTGAAGGCAGACAAGGCTCGCAAGAAGCTCCTTTCGTAAGTTTGGACCCAGCTGAAGTTGTGTTTTGTGCATGTTCAGAAAAGGGCAGCTTGAACTGTATTCATCCTGAGAAAGTGTTGGCGTCGGACGCTTTTCGTTACTTTTCCAGTCCGTAACATGATTGCCCATTTTAGAGAGGTGAAAAGTATATCCAGTAATCAATACTTGCATGTTAACTCTTTTGCTCTACACTTGGTGAGTTTAAGCATGCTAGAGATGCACACTATAAAAGCCTTTCACATTGTTACTTGGGAGAAAAATTATTTTATCTAGATTTTCTCCAGTGCTATTTTGTGCTTCAGTTGTTGGGCTTTATTGTCAGTTGGGTGTTGGATTTCCCCCGTCCACTAAGAACAAAACTAACAGAACGATCCTAACCACGCATTTGAAACCAGTGCACAGGCATTGGATTGGATTTTGATTGCACACTGTATGAACACCTGTCTGCCTGTCCTACAGTGATCAGGCCGAGGCCCGTCGCTCCAAGACAAAGGAGGCCCGCAAGCGCAGAGAGGAGCGTCTCCAGATCAAGAAGGAGGAGTTCATCAAGACCTTGGCTGAGGAGGAGGAGGCCAAGAAGTAATCTGGCTCTGTCAATCCTGCCTGACGCCGCCACCTGTCAAGTGCTGACAATAAAAGTGTACATAAAGACACTGATGGCCTTGTGTATCTTGTTTCCTCATGAAGCGAATACCTTATTATTAGTGGTGAATAAAAAGTAGCTTGAGGGCGAACACCTCTAGTTATCATGAGTCACCTTAAGCTGCTAATTGCTCCACTGAACTCACCGCCTAGTCTATAATCTGGTCTGTTTGCTTTTTGGTGCTGAAAACATTATGGGAGTGGTGAGAGTGAATTTAACTACATTTATGGGCCAGACGGGTAAATGAGCTGAAACTATAAAACTGAAGCTGAGAACTGCAGATCCAGGAGAATATTTTCCATTGGTTCATCACTACCAATGACCCCATTTGAATGAAACATTGTTTTCAGTCATTTGAGACGGTGTAAAATGTCAGTTGTACCTGCTTTATTGACCGACTGATTTGACGACCAGTACTATTACATTAATTATGACGTATTTTCTATTCCCCAGGCAATATCAAAGGTTCAATAATTAAACTGTAAAATTGTGCTTGAAATGGTCAACTGGGGGGATTTAATTTTTTCCCATTGCACTTTATATTTCGCACAGGAATAAGTACAGTTGTGTTAAAAATAGCAGTGTGTTTATAAAAAAAAAAAAAAAGCGAGTCAAGCTCAAAATTCTTATAGCTTTTATTCCCATACACGCCAATGCATTGGAAACACTGCACATTCTATTCCAAATCAAAACGAGAAAATTCTCAAATTTGTTATTACTTTACAGAAGGTGACGAAAAAGGAATATTAGGCTGTTAAAAAACTTAGTCTGCAATTGTCTTTACAAACTCAAACATTTACTGTATAAACTGAAAAATGCATGAAGTTTTAGCTTTCTTGTGAATCACTGAACTAATTTGTTGTATAACCACTGCTTCACATCTGTGTTGCATTGAGTCGACCAACTTCTGGCACCTGTGAACAGGTATTCCAGCCCAGAACGATTGGACTACGTTCCACAAATCCTCTGGATTTCTTGATTTTGCCTCAAACAACATTTTTGATGTCACTCCAAAGTTTTCTTTTGGATTAAGGTCCGGGGATTGGGCTGGCTACTCCATAACGTTGGTCTGGAACCAAGATGCTGCTCCCTTATTGGTGTGTTTAGGGTTGTTTTGTTGAAACACCCATTTCAATGGCATTTCCTCTTCGGCATAAGGCAACATGACCTTCAAGTGTTTTGATGTATTCAAACTGATCCATGATCCCTTGTATGCGATAAATAGGCCGGATACCATCGTATGAGAAACATCCCCATGTCATGATGCATGCTTCACTGTGTTCAGTGTACTGCGGCTTGAATTCAGTGTTTGGGGGTCGTCTGACAAACTCACCTTTTTAATCACAGTATTCTGTTCTTCTGAACAATGTCTGGAACGACCCATTTTACTCCGATTTTCAGAGCGAAATGCACTGTAACCAGCATGTACAACATTTGCTGCCTTCGTCCTTAAATATGGGCCACCTGTTTTTTCACAGAATGAATGACCTCACTAATTGAACTCCACACAGCTATTATTTAGAACACGCCCCTTAAAATGAATGATTCAATTTCACAGAATCAGCAGCATGCATGTCATGTCTGTTGGTTTTCTATTACTCTACTACACCTACTAGTACATTATTTGCCATGTAAAAATATAATTTCTACCCAAAACAGTGATTGATGTGGTTAGTGATGTCAGACTGCTATTATTTTTAACAACTGCATATGCAGACCAAAATGAACTCTGCTTTGTGGAACAGTGCTGTCACCGTGTGGCTGATAGGTGACAAATTTTACACTTTTGATTTTATTATTAGAAAAGCAGCTCAGGACTTTGGAAGCCCATTTCTGCCAGTAAAATAAAAAAATAAGATGAAAATTTAGCTGTGATAATAAAAATATCCCCATGGTAAGTCATAATTATGAGATAGAAAGTCATTATGAGATAGAAAGTGCGCATGTGCTTCAGTGGTGCTGGCTTTTTTTACCTTCGTTATTTATTTATTTTTACCTTCTGTTTTTTTTTTTTTTTGTATTACATGCGCTGGCTTCACAGGTCTCTTTATCCTGTCTTGGCCGATGCAGAGCGGAGTGAGCGAAGTGGGGTGTAAGGTTTGACCATGTCCTGGATGTAGACTGGACCAGATCTGTTCGCAGCACGGTACGCAAGTACCAATGTTTTGAAACGGATGCGAGCAGCCACCGGTAACCAGTGAAGAGAGCAGAGGAGCGGAGTAGTGTGGGTGAATTTAGGCAGGTTGAAAACCAGTCGAGCTGCCGCATTCTGGATGAGCTGCAGAGGTCGGATGGCACTAGCAGGTAGACCAGCCAGGACGGAGTTACAGTAGTCTAGGCGGGAGATAACCAGAGCCTGTACCAGAACCTGCGCCGTCTTCTGGGTGAGAAGAGGACGGATTCTCCTGATGTTGTGCAGCATGTACCGACAGGACCGAGTTGTTGCAGCGATGTTGGCAGTGAGGGAGAGTTGACTGTCGAGTGTCACACCGAGGTTCCTAGCAGTCAGGGTCGGGGCTAACACGGAGTTGTTGAAGGTGATAGTCAGGTCGTGGGTGGGAGAGCCTTTCCCTGGAAGGAAAAGTAGTTCAGTCTTGTCAGGATTAATCTTCAGGTGGTGTGCGGACATCCACTGAGAGATGTCGGTCAGACAGGCAGATATTCGTGCTGCTACCTGAGTTTCAGATTGGGGAAACGAGAGGATTAGTTGGGTGTCATCAGCATAGCAGTGGTAGGAAAAGCCATGTGAGCGAATAACAGAGCCGAGAGAGTTGGTGTACAGAGAGAAGAGGAGGGGACCCAGGACGGAACCCTGGGGGACCCCAGTAGTGAGGGGACAAGGTTCAGACACAGCCCCTCTCCAGGTTACCCGGTAAGTGCGGTCGTTGGGGTAGGATGAGAAAAGGGAGAGAGCAGTGCCTGAGACACCCAGGTCCTGTAGGGTGGAAATAAGGATCTGGTGGTTCACTGTGTCGAATGCAGCAGAAAGGTCTAGAAGGATAAGGACAGAGGAGAGAGAGGCTGCTCTGGCAGTGTGAAGTTGCTCAGAGACAGCAAGAAGGGCAGTCTCTGTAGAGTGGCCTGCCTTGAAACCAGACTGGTGGGGGTCAAGAAGGTTGTTATGGTGGAGGTAGGACGAGAGCTGGTTAAAGATGGCTCGCTCGAGAGTTTTGGAGAGAAAGGGAAGAAGAGAGACGGGTCTGTAGTTGTTTACTTCAGACGGGTTGAGGGTGGGTTTCTTCAGGAGAGGGTTAACTCTTGCCTCCTTCAGAGAGTTGGGGAAAAAGCCAGCGGTGAGGGAGGTGTTAATAAAATGGGTGAGAAAGGGGAGAAGGTCAGGAGCAATGGCCTGGAGAATGTGAGATGGGATTGGGTCAAAGGGGCAGGTGGTTGGGCGGGATGAGATAACCAAGGTTAGAACTTGATTGGGAGACAGGGGAGTGAAAGAGGAAAGGGAAGGGGCAGAAGATGAAGTTGATGGCAAAGTAGTTATAGAGGATGGATTAGTAAACGAGGAGCATATGTCATCTATCTTTTTTGTAAAGTAGTTGACAAAGTGGCTTGGTAGAAGGTTGGAAGGAGGAAGGGGGACTGGGGTGGTCAAGGAGGTTGGAGAAGATAGAGAAGAGTTTTTTGGGGTTAGAAAATGAGGATTCAATTCTGGTTTGGTAGAAAGCTCGTTTGGCAGCAGAAATAGAGGCAGAGAAAGAAGAGAGAAGAGATTGATAAGCGAGCAGGTCCTCGGGGCATTTAGATTTTCGCCATTTCCTTTCCGATGCTCGCATAGTGGCTCTCTCGGCATGCACCGAGTCCGACAACCACGGAGCCGGTGGGAACTTGCATGCCTGTCTTGTTGTAAGAGGACAAAGAGAGTCAAGCGACGAAGACAGAGTAGAAAGCAGAGTGTTTGTGGCAGAGTTAGGATGCAAGAGTGAGAAGGAGTCGGTAGAAGGGAGGGCTGATAAAACAGAGGAGGCCAGAGAGGAGAGAGAGAGAGAGAGAGCGAATGTTGCGACGGACAGGTACAGAGTCAGAGACATGAAGTGGAGTTACAGAGTGGAGTTAGTTATCTTTTGCATATCATTTTCATGGTTGGACCGGCGAGGGGATAAAGAGACCTGTGAAGCAGGCGCATGTAAGAAAAAAGAAAAAAAAAGAAGCCAGCACCACTGATGTGAATGCACACTTTCTATCTCCTAATTTCGACTTTCTATCTCCTAATTTCGACTTTCTATCTCCTAATTTCGCCTTTCTATCTCCTAATTTCGACTTTCTATCTCCTAATTTCAACTTTCTATCTCATAATTATGACTTTTTATCTCATAATTTCGACTTTCTATCTCATAATTTCGACTTTCTATCTCATAATTATGACTTTCTATCTCATAATTATGACTTACCAGGGGGATATTTTTATTATCACGGCTACATTTTCATCTTATTTTTTTATTTTACTGGTAGAAATGGGCTTCCATAGAGACATGGGCTTCCATAGAAATGGGCTTCCATACTCATGAGACATGCAGGCTGGTAGTAGTTCAAACAGGTACCCAAACCTGGGTACCAGGCCTCATGCTAAGCAGCTCTGGAATGCACCAGGATCAGCTGTTCCTCAACCACATGACCTCATTACTGCCCCCTCAGGCCCGCCTCCTCCATCACACCTCCCTGTGAAGCTATTCACCAGTCACAGCCATAGCAAGTGAGGTGGAAGGCGACAATTTAAGGGCCCACAGCTGGAGAAAGCAAACAAAATCCCTCCATCAGGTGACTCGGAGCTCCTGGAACCAGATGCGTTTCAGTCAAGCCTCATCAGATGAAAGGAAAATTCTGTTGAAAATGCACAAGAACATATAATGTCTGAAGATTTAGAGTTAAGCCACATGACAGTAGTCATGGGTTGTCGCAGTCTGAAGAACATAGGAAAATAGTCCAACGTTATCACCTAAAGATATTTAATTTACAATGACATTAAACAGGGAAACGCAGCAAATACTCTCATTGCTGGAACAAGATGACGTTTGGAATCTTTTGTTTGCCAAATAGCTGATAATTAATTTTATTCCCTTATCAACTCATTAGCCAATAATCTCAGCTCCAGGTTATTTATTATTTAATTTAATTAAGGGTTTTTAGAGGCCTGAAGAGTTGAAAGTATTTTACAAGAAGAAAAGCCGACATTAGAGGAATGTAGGAAAAGTATTAGGAACAGAATTTTTTCAGATTTATTTTGACCCCTTTTTGTTTTGGGAAAAAAAGGCCAGACTTAAAGTGCACAAAGCTGGTCACCTTATAATCTATTTCCAGACCTTTAGGTATTTTTATTCCTCAGCCTCTCGCCAACTCAAAAACATTGTGCACTTTTGACCCTCTTCCATCATCTGTTTTCACGAGTAGTTTACACACACAGTCACACTCATACTGAGAGAGAAGGAGCAAATAAATGTTTCCCTAACAATTTGCCAGTGTTGCTGATTCATTCGTCTGATTACAGCAGAGTCTGTCTCGCTTCAATTCAGCGTGGTCAGCCTGTCACGTTTCAACACTTGGTCACTGTACAACCTGTTATGTAGTGTTACTTACAGGCAACAAGCCTGGTTCAGACCGCATGGGAAAAAAGTGTTTATCCTGTTCTTTCCAGCATAACTGTCATTTTGTGTGCGTGTGTGTGTGTGTGTGTGTGTGTGTGTATGTGTGTATGTGTGTATGACAGGAAGCTCATTGTGCTTCTGAGGGAACTTCCATCATTTAGATGAAGGCGAGATTACCCCGTCTCTCAGGTGGTTCACTGCAGTGATGATCCGGCAACTTGCGTTACAGAAGAGGCAGAGCAGCCGCCCAATCACTGCCGAAGGAGATGATCGTATACGAGGTGGAGGAGGGGGAGTACAGATTCATTGGGTGCTGTTTTAGGTGACAATGGGACCTTTGTCTTTCCTTCTGCCTTGTGATAATGTCACATGGGCTCTTTAGAGGAAGTATATGCTCCCCCTGCAGCTTCTTGCCCACTGCACCTCCATTATTGCCCGAAGCTTGCTGCGTTCAGACTTCCTCTTCAGAGCAGCCACACACACACACACACACACAAATTTGCAAACTTTGCCCCAACTCTTCCCTCTGCTGAATAACAGATGAATCACAAAACGTTAGCTCCTAATTACACCATTATCCATCATTGAGATAATAATTCCAGTATGATTCATCCATGCTGAGTAAAAGAGGCTTCCTACAGGCACACAAGAGCTGCACAACGCTGAGAAACCTACAACGCTGAGAAACCTCCTGTGTTACAAGGTTATAAATGTCAGCTTGAGAAATCACTTCTTTGGGTTTAATGTGGTTAAATAGCTAGTGCAGTCTTTGGATGGAAATTGCATTGTCTGTAATAGGCTAATGACTGACTGTTGTGCGTGGTAGGCATCAGGATGGCCTGTGATGAGGGGAAACCAGATGAGAGGCCTGGATATTTGATTTAACAGACCGCCAGAGAAGCAAGGTGTTTGTTACTGTACTTCTTCTGTGATACGCTGCAATTATTCTGGGGCAGTGGCTTCCTTCTTCTTGCCTACAGCCCTGTTATTAACATGGAGCTTCGATGCTGGAGAAAACTATTTTCTGCCACTTTTATCTCCACATTCCTGCGATAGTCTCATGATGCATGAAAGACCATGGATGTATGTATTTTCTCCAAGAGGCCTCCCTCTCAAGAGTGAGTTTGTTAGGATACAGGACAAGCTGGTGACCTGCTGGTGGAGACAAGTAATTTATATTTTGTTTTCATCTGCTGAGAGATGTTTCAGATATAGATCTGGATTCATAAAACCCCCAGAAAGAACCATTTGCTTCTGAAGAACCCCTTTTTGTTGATTGTTGTGGGTTGTGCTGCACCACATCAGCCCGGACCCTTCAGCTGTCTCACAAGGATGAGCTTGAGATATAACCTTAAAAATATGGAAGAATTAACAGCAAAGCTATCAGAATGAGTTCACAATAATGTCCTTGGAAGGTGATGAGGGTATGAACAGACCCTCCAGAGTTCTGGGTGGAACCATTCATTGATAATGATAGGTATAACACTTAATGTTTAGCTCAAGAATAGTCCTCTGAAAAGGTTTCAGATGAAAAAAGTTATACCAGAAACCCAAAAGGTTTCCAACATGGGGACAAGCCAATGAACCCTATATGGTTCCAGTTAGCACCTTCATTTCTCAGAGTGGTTTATAGAAGATATTTGCGTGGACTGAAATATTTAATTTGACAGTCAACATTTATCATCATCATGTCAGAAAATTTGCAACACCCAGATGGTACAATCATGTTTTGCATAGGTTTTACACACGATGACAGGTGACATCTGTACAGCAAACACATCACACATTCAACATAAGAGGCCAGGCTGCTCACTGGAGTCACCAGATCTGTTCATCATTCAAGGAACCATTGCGCAATGTGTGTTTGAGCTAAAGAGCAGGTTCAGTGTAGCTTTCACTTTGCTTAACAACCCTCGGTGTCATTGGTACTATTGTTGAGAAATAGCATCCTTTCTACAAGGAATGTATCGCTCGAGACGCACAACAAAGAGGCCGAGCCCCACTGAGGAATCCGCTATTAAACAAAGCCGAATGGCGGTTCGAAGTTTAAGTAAAAAAGTATTTACTTTAAAATGAAAACAATTACACATTAAATACATGATATAAAATAAGAAAAATGTCCCATGGAACAGGATCATGCCGCAGGTCCTCGTCTCCCTCGTCCTGCCGCGTGACCCCAATGACTTCCGGTTCGCGCCGACGTGTGCCCCAGAAGTCCGGTCACATCCATCAGCCCGTCCTTTTATATTCCTAATGGTGCGTTCACACCAAACGCGTTGCGAATATTCGCAATGCTATTTGTAGTTATTTCGCTTTTTTGCACTCGACGCGCCGCTGGAGAGGGGGCGTGGCTTATCTCCGTGGAAATAGTTCCTTTCCGCCATCCACCGTGGAAGAAATAACCACTAGTTCTGCTTTGTACATGTTGTCCCACAAACGTTGGAACATCAAACGCCCTCGTGTCTGGGTTCATAACATTATCAGTAGTCGCACACAGCTTCTCCAGGAACTGCGTCTGGAGGACTCCCTCTTCCAGACTATCGACTTCTCCTCCATAGTTTGATCAGCAACGGCAGGACGGCGGTGATGACGGGCGGAGCTTCTCAGCGCTGATTGGCGTTCGCAACTCAGTGTCACGCGAATAAGCGAATTATTCGCGTCGCGTCATTCGCCGAGTTTGCGCGTTTTCGCGCCGCGTGGTTCGCGCGATTTCGCGCCGTGCGATTTGCTGCCCGGCGAAAATTAGCTTTTTCGCAACCATTTCGGGTCTGTGCATTGACTTTGTATGTAATCTGGTCACGCGAAAAATTCGCGCCGCGTTTGGTGTGAACGCACCATAAGAAGTCTTCGTCGTCTGTCTCCGCATTGCGGCAGGGCCCTTCCACCGTCACGTGTCGTCGCCGTTTTAGTTTGTCCTCCTTTTGCCTGTTCTGCGTGAGGTTTCAAAGGATCTCCCCCGATCGCGCAATACATTGTATCTAACTGCCGTAACATAATTTACACACGGTAACCATAATACGATTTAAGCATACGGTAGTTTTAACACATGGTAATTATGAAATAGTCGGAACATACGGTAATTATCAAATAGTCTAAACATACTGATTATGAAATAGTTACAGAATATGAATTATAATATGAATTATGAAAAAGTTACAAAATAAAGGAATGAGACAGTTGCTTTAGGAGCTTTCTTCATTTAGCCTTAACACTATTAGGCTGATTTTGTTAAATGTTAAACCTTCTTTATTGATAACTCCTGTCTGCTCACAGCAAAGAAGCCTAATGCACAAGTTTTCTGCGAACCCTGATGTCTGCCAAAATAAAAACCTTCCAAGAGCTCTTTTGTTTTGGATTTCTGTGGGGTGGGGGGTTGCTGTGGCACAGCCCAGCGTACCCAGCATGCAGTAACTAGGCATTACTACTTTATTGCATGGAGCTCAGTGTGGAGTTTTCCACTGGGAACTCAAATCAGGAGGGACATATGCCGGGAGAACTGGGTGTGGTCATCTGTTTGTGGGTGTTTATTTAAAATGCATCCCATACGCTCGACATGCTTTACCATAATCCTACTTGAGCTTTACCTCCTAGATCATATTCCCCTTCCAGCACACGGCTAGCAATGCAGAGCTCCCAAATGAAAGCAAAACAACGAATGTCTCCTCTGGGCATTAACTCCCCACCTCTATCTGCTTTCTGTCTCTCTGTCTGACTCCCTCTGATTTTCTGCTTCTCTCATTTCCGCCGGCTGTTACAATAGTTATGCTGTTGATACAGCCGACGGTGCCGCCATGTTTGAAGTCATTTCCCATCTCAGCTGAGCGGAGACTTCCCTTCCTTTGGCCCCCCAAACTCCAACTCCCTCTCACCACCTCCCAAACTGAGAAACACTCACTTTTTTTAGAGGATATCAGACGATACAGCTGGCAACATTTGACATTGGAATAAAAGAAGCTTGTGTGTGTAGGTAAGAGTTTGGGGGTCACTCTGATTGGATAGGAAGCCTCTGCCCCTTGCATTCTTTGTCCCTCATTGGTTTTGAACGTGCTTCCTGACACACACACACACACACACACACACACACACACACACACACCCACACCCACACTAGTCAACAGGCAAACTGTAGGCTAATTCAGTACTGGGCACTCATGTTACTGCCTCCTTTTTGTGCAACAGGGAGAGGGGCTTAAGGGATGTGGGCGGAGGATGGCCGGAGGAGGGAGGGGTAAGCAGAGAGGGAAGGCTGGGGCTCTGGGTGGGGGCGGAGAACAGAAGGCGCTTTGGGACAACGGTGGAAAGTAGGATTGTGAGTTTGTCTGTTTGAACACATGAGGAAAAAGGGGTAAAGAAGATGAATGGATCAAAGAGACGTGACAAGGATTGAATTAGGATGTGGTGGAGCAACAAAAGACTGGATTTGTCTCACATGACCCAGAAACCAACAGGAGTAGAAGAAATACCAAGTAAAGGTGCAGAAGACAGATAACTTGCCTGAACAAGAAGCAACTAAAGAAGAGGCATGCTCTCAGTCACCCAGGGAGGGAGACAAAGACTGAGTCAAACCTAACAGACAGGAAGATTGTGAGGAGGAGGTCAGCGAGGTAAAGGAAAACATAAGAAAGCAGAGAGGCAAAAGATTAACACTCTTGTGTGAGAGAGAGAGAGAGAGAGAGAGAGAGAGAGAGAGAGAGAGAGAGAGAGAGTGTGTGTGTGTGTGTATGTATGTGTGTGTCAGGTTGAGCCAAAGAGTGGGTAGGACATCTGAAAACAGAGGGAGGGTGACAGAAAGCAGATGACGAGTGAGTGTTGAGCAAGCAGAGAGCAAGACAGAAGGTGAGGGGGCCTCCGGGTGAAGTTAGCAGGAGGTGAGAGGCATGAGGGGACAGCTCTTGCAGTCACTCTTCTCTTTGGTGATCGCTCTCTTCTTTTTGGGGAGCCTGCTGACCACTCTCATCTGGTACATGGTCGACAACAAGTAAGTGTGCAGCTACCTTTCCCAACCACACAGCACTTCCTTCAATCCTTTTGACTTTTGTATTTGGGTGCTGGAGGTGTTTTACTGGAGATAAGATAAAGAAGCACGCTGTTCTGGGGTTTCCCCTGGGTAGAGCGGTATGATGATATGGGGCGGAAATAGAAGTATGTTATAGATATTAGTTTTCACTTAGGTTGTTTCTCCACTCATGACATCCTCTTTGTCAAAAGACACAAAGGAAGGAAGATGTGGTTTGTGTGTAATGACTCTGGCGTGTATCTGTGCGTATCTGTGCTTTAATGTCATGACTTATCTCACAATGCTGAGTAATCCAAGAGTGAAGACACTAGAAACATTTGGAAGATTCATTTGAAAAGCGTCACTTCCAGACTGGTTCATTTCCCTTTCAAAGGCACCCTCACACTGAAACCTAAAGATTTACTGAAACTGACACATGAGAGGCAACCATACCACCTGAAATTAAACTGGATTCTATCAGCGATTTTATTTCATAATCTCAGAATCCTTTTCTAAAACTTATTAACAGGAAGAGAAGATGAAACAGAACTACAAGCAACACATAGTCTACCACAGACCACAGACATTGCAACACACATACAGAAGGAGGCACACATATCTTGCTGAAGCATAGCTAAGTAAAGGTGAGTTTGTATACTGCTTTTTCTTGTATTGCGAATGAAGCTGACAGATTTACCACTGCCCTCCCACATGTCAATGGGAAATCTCTGATTGCAGAACTTGATATGATTATTCTATTTGCTTCAGTGTTTATTGAAGTTAGAATTTCACACATAAAAAACTCCATGCTGAATCACTTGAGCTTATAGATCCCTCTTTGAAGATCAAAAAGGTGTTGATTTAGTTAGGATTGCTAATGCAGCTTCATTCAGTTTTATCTCTGACATCAGCATTTTACTCACCTTTCCTGTTTCTCTCTTGTTTGTGCCACAGTAATGTGGAACCTCAAAGGCCATCTCCTCAAAAGAAAAGTGCCCCTCAGCCTTCTGATGTTTGTAAAGGCTGCAAGTGAGAGCAAACACCATCACTAACATTCTAGTTTAGGCTTTGATCATATCAAGACATGTAAGCACAACATGGGTTACACCCTTGTTTGTTTGTTTGTTTGTTTGTTTGTTTGTTTGTTTGTTTGTGTGTGTGTGTGTGTGTGTGTGTGTGTGTGTGTGTGTGTGTGCGTGTGTCACAGGGAAGTCATCAACAAAGTATTAGAGCGTTACTCTAAAACCTGGAAGAAGCAGGAGGACAATTACCAAAAGTTCAGGTAAGAGAAAAGGACATCCTCTCAAACGTTTTTATGTTATTTCATTCATAAATTCTTAGAACAACAAAAAAGTTTGAAAGAATACAAACGATTGTCCATGCAAGCTGTATCTCCTGTGTCCACTGTAAATTATACATTGACACAGTTCGGGGATGTACAATGAGTATGATTTAAAAGGTAGTTCAAATGAACAGTACATTAAGCTGCGCTATAGAGGGACACGTAAAACAACAAACCCTATTTAGCTGCAGCTTTCAATTGCTCTTTAATATAATCCAAAAATAAATCAAAACTCCTCCAGATACAGACAAGACATTAATTACACCACTTCTTAAAAGAACAAGTGGAGATAGATTTCCATTCTCCCTAAAAAAAATATATTTTAGTTATAATAGCCATGGAAACCATGAAATCCTTTTAGGTCTCTGTTGGCAGTTTTAAGGAGCTGTCCGAACAACCTAAAACACTAAGTGAATAAAATATTTCTGATTTGTCATTCTAATTTTCTTATTTCTCACAAATAGTTACAAAAGTCACAAAACAAAATCTATGTAGAATGGTTTTGCTTTTTATATGGTAAGAAATAAGATCATTTAAATACATGAAAGGAGAAGTGGAAGTAGAAATGTTGATTAAAGCAGAAGAACTCGCAGGCCGATGTCGACGACATGGTCTAAATATAACATGTCTGAGAGTCATGCGAGTTAAGATGAAACTGAGGGAATTCACCTCAAGGACCCAAGACTGCTTGCTCAGGTTTTCTTATCGAATTAAAATCCTTATATGAAAGAAGAAACTTTTTAAATTCAATGAGCTCTTACTGAATTTTGCAGACTCCAGAACGTCCTGTATGTTATTTAACAAAGTCTTTGTGGCTCCACAGATCTCAGCTGAGCAGCAAGTGCCATGGTTTTGACAAGGCCATCATTACCCAGGCCAACACTCCAGTGGGAGCAAAGCTTGTGTACGACGGAGAAAAGAAGAGGACCCTCCAGGTGACCCCGGAGATTTTCAGCACCTTTACAAAGGTATGTTGTTTGTCATTCATGAATACTTACCACAACATCTGCTGCTTGTTTGGTGTCTTGATTCCTCTATTGATTTACCACATACATTACTTCACTGCTCTGCTCTTGCAAGCTCTGCCAAAGGTCATGTGTCTACTTACATGTTGACTCTTTGACACACTGTTGAGAAATAGCTTCCTTGCTACAAAGAATGTATCGCTCGAGATGCACAACAAAGAGGAATCCGCTATTAAACAAAGCCGAATGGCGGTTCGAAGTTTAAGTAAAAAAGTATTTACTTTAAAATGAAAACAATTACACATTAAATACATGATATAAAATAAGAAAAATGTCCCATGGAACAGGATCACGCCGCAGGCCGTCGTCGCCCTCGTCCTGCCGCGTGACCCCAATGACTTCTGGTTCGCGCCGACGTGCACGGAGTCTGATCACCCTTCCAATCCCATCTACCTCAATTATGTTAACATTAATTCTCAGTGTGCAAAATGTACGACAAATATATTGTCTGCAATGGCAAAATGGTTAGTTTCTATATTTTTAACCGAACACAACAAGCAGTACAATTATAAAACACACTGTGACATTAATGTCACAGATTTCACAGAATTATGCCAATAATTCATAACTACGCAACGCGTACATGGTTATTTACAGTCAGTGTTCTCAGTCATTGGTCAGTTTGGTCTGTCGTTATTTCTTCATCATCTTTAGTCTCTGTCTGTGTGTATTCCTGTGTGTATCCCTGTGTGTGCGTATTTATATGTGTATATCTCTCTCTGTGCGTGTTTCTGTGCTCATCTGCCTGTCTCTCTGCTCACTTGTCTCTCTCTCTCTCTCTCTGCTCACCTGTCTCTCTCTCTCTCTCTCTTTCTGCCTGCCTCTGTGTGTGTGTGTGTCTTTCTGTGTGTGTGTGTGTGTGTGTGTGTGTGTGTGTGTGTGTGTGTGTGTGACCTGAATCCTTGGTAGGAATGGTTGTGGTCCAGGTCCTGTCGTCCTTTCCTGTTCCTCCTCCGCCTGCAATCTCTCGCAGTGGCCATTTCCTCCATACTTGAGCAGGCCCCGACTCTCACGCCGGAGCCTCCCTATTTCTCAGGAAAATTCATATGAGACAAGTTATTTGTTCTTTTAGTTTCACATTTCTCTCTTTCTTGCGTCTCCGCACCTCATTCAATCACACCTTAGCCTCCGCTAAACCGTCTTTCCAGTTCAGTTTTTTCAGTTCTCTGTTCAATTTCTAAAGTCAAACTATGACTTGGTATATAAATCATCTCTAGTTGCACTTATTTTTTTACTGCATGTAGGTCTAGTTTCTAAATAGTTCATATTTTATCTTAGCGCTTATGTGTATATATCTATATATATTTATTTATTATAGCTTCAAACCGAATCTATATTCAGTGTTGAATCTAATTACTCCTCACCGTTAGGAGTCACCCCCTTATACAATCAATGGCTGTTACTTATCACAGCCCTTCCCCCACAATTCCTTTGTCTATAACTTTCCTTTGTCCTTACAGGACCTGGCTCGAAGCAAGCCGAATGGCGGTTCGAAGTTTAAGTAAAAAAGTATTTACTTTAAAATGAAAACAATTGCACATTAAATACATGATATAAAATAAGAAAAAATGTCCCATGGAACAGGATCACGCCACAGGCCCTCGTCTCCCTCGTCCTGCCGCGTGACCCCCAATGACTTCCGGTGCGCGCGCCACGCCTCGCCGACGTCTGGCGCAGCGATCTGCGCTCCCGTCCGTGCGCTCCAGAAGTCCAGTCACATCCATCTGCCCGTCCTTTTATATTCCTAAGAAGTCCTCGTCGTCTGTCTCCGCGTTGCGGCGGGGCCCTTCCACCGTCCCGTGTTGTCGCCGTTTTCGTACGTCCTCCTGTTGCCCGTTCTGCGTCAGGTTTCAAAGGATCTCCCACGATCGATACATTGTATCTAACTGCCGTGGCATAATTTACACACGGTAACCATAATACGATTTAAGCATACGGTAGTTTTAACACATGGTAATTATGAAATAGTCTGAACATACGGTAATTATGAAATAGTCTAAACATACTGATTATGAAGTAGTTTAAACATACTGATTATGAAATAGTTACAAAATACCAATTATGAAAAAGTTACAAAATATGAATTATGAAAAAGTTACAAAATAAAGGCATGTGACAGTTGCTTTAGGAGCTTTCTTCATTTAGCCTTAACAACACACAACTACACAACATGTACTTTTGGTAAGGGGTTTACAAACTCAGACCAGACACCTTCCAGAGCTGGAGTTAGTCTGTACTGCTGGGCTCTGCATTTTATTTATTAGGGTCTGATCACTGACGTAGTCAGTCCGGGAGGACCCTATTGAAATTCGAAGCACGCAATTGGGCGCATATTGGGGGTACTTGCCATACTCGAAAACTCACCAAATTTGGCACGCTTGTCAGGTTGGTGAAAATAGACATGTGATATAGGTGTCATATTTGTGTATTAAAAAATTGCTCTCTATCGCCCCCTAGAAGTTGCACTGGCGACGCCCCTCAGCCAGTTTGTCCGATTGACACAAATGTCCATCTCCACCTGTTCTACAAAAAAGCCTCTCAGACCCCTAAGCTCCGCCTACTTAAATTTTCCGCCATTTCGAATTATGTGAAAAACCTATTCTTGCAAACTTCTCCTGCACGCTCGGTCTGATTCATACCAAATGTGCTGTAGATCATTATTGGACCTAGATCATTATGAATTATTAAAATATCGTTGATATCTTATTGCATTCATAAGATAGGGACCAACGAACTTCTCAAGGGCGTGGCTTGTACATCAATACTTATAACTTCAAAACCATTGGGCCTAGTGTCACAAGATTTGCAGCATATATGCCCATTGCATCCTGTAACATGCCCTGAAATGTGTATGCCATTGAGACACTAGGGGGCACTACAGTAATTTGGCCAATTTGGGCTTTTTGTCATTTTTCGGCGTTTTCAGCCTTTGTACTCTTACGAACTCCTCCTACAGAATTAATGCGATCGACTCCAAATTTGGCCAGGATGCTCTTTAGACCTTTGTGATGAAAAACTATTAAAATTGTCAGTTTTTCCTCAACGGCCTTGACGTGGCGTGGCCCCCATTTCACACCCATTTTGCTCACAGCGGATACTGGAACTGATGAAGTATTTGCAAAGCTTAACGTCCTGCGTCACGCACTCCACGCCGAAATAAAACGTCCGACTGGCGATCGAACGTTCTCGGCCGGGCGAGCCAGCTTCCCGCCAGCGCCCTCGACGCGCGCAAAGGTGCGAGGACCCGTTCATCGCTGATCGCAGCTTTAATTTTTTATTATTATTTGCCGTGACCAGTAAACACATTTTGGATTAACCATGCAACACACTGTAAGTAAAAGCAGTGTCTTTACAAGTGAATGGGCAATCAAATTTGAACAGTTCACAAGTTTACAACTCCACAACTATATGTTATTTTGAACAGAGAGAATAGTGATCTTCTGGATTTCAAGAATTTGTTTTGAACATTACACAATGTTTAATTTGGAGGTGCAAACAAACACAGGGACGACCAATATTTCAACAGAGGACCTTGTGATCTGCAGTCATATTCTCTGAGAATTTTGCTGAAGTCAGGGGCAAAGAAGCAGAATGGGAAAAGCAGGACTGAGGCAGACTTTGTGACACTCAACTCTTTGCACAATGATCTGGTAAAGTGGAAGTGAGATTTAAGTGTTCAGTCTCAGGAAGTGATCATCACAAAATGAGCTCATGAGCGGTGAATCATTTTCATGAAGTAGATTGACAACAACTGTGTCATCTGTAAGTTTAAAGCTGCTAGTGTGCTTCATGAGAGCCTGTCGGATTGCTTTATAAACATCCTGAATCCGACGATGTTTGTACTGTGGTGTGCTGAGGTGAGAAAGGAGCCCAGTTTGGAATTTCTTTCTCTAGTTTTATTTGATTTGTTTCATCACTTTTTATGTAAACAACTTTCCAAACTGAGGGACCGTTTCACATGGTTTCACTTCTCCCCCTTGCCCCCTCGCTAAGGCTACATCCACACTAATACATTTTCTCTTAAAACTGGGGTTTCAAAAAAAAAAAAATATCTACGTCCACACAGGCATTTCAGCATTGTTTGTGAAATGATTTACATCCATAGCAAGCCTGAAAATCAATATCACATGACTATTCCTACTTCTATTGTAGAGAAGTCTATGAGAAAAAGACCCTACTTTCACATACCTCAGTAAACACAAATTTATGGTCTCAATCATCAGTTTCAAGTCTTTTTCAATACAGCATGACATTCATTTTGTAAATTATGGTCCCATTTTGAGTAAAATAAACTATAAAGCAGAGTATGCTTCAGGGGTAGCCTTGTGGTTGACAATTGGCTATCAAGATGTGTGTTTGTCAACTTTAATCTAGGGCTGTGCACCAGTTTCAAATTTCCATACGGCATGAGTTTTTCATATACCGTCATCCCGGTGCATAGCCGTAACAACTGTTGTCGCTCTTCAGCAGGCAGCAAAATATATTGTTCACCTCTGAGGGCGCAGCGGTCGGAGCTACTTGTCTTACGGGTATTGAGATGGAGTCATGGTTATAACTTTATAACAACAATTAATAAGCTGATCCAGGACCCAGGGGAATGTAGGTGAAAAAAACAGGAAGAGACAGAACGGAAGAGCCACGCGAGCGGCGAACAATGAGCGGTGAACAGCTGCTCAGTTGGCCGGCGGTCCTTTTCGGCATCAATTAATGAATGAATGTGTTTACTCGAAAAAAGAATACCGTGATATACCGTGAAACCGCCAGAATTTTACAAAATACCATGATATGAATTTTTGGCCATACCGCCCAGCCCTACTTTGATCCTTTCAGTGTTTTATTGTTGATGAAAGTTAATATTAACATTTGGTCAATATCATAGTCCACAAACCAATGGGTAAAGTCATGTGGACCACATCAACTTATAATATACAGTGTCACACTGTTAATACATTAGGGTTTACCAGGGGCACCTAGATTTGAACTGGGAATCTCTTGATCTGCAGTCAAATGCTCAACCACCGAGTTATATAAAAATCTTTTATACCACCCAAGAGGTTTCACTGATATGCGTAGTGTAGGTTGCAATCTGGAAAAAGATTTATAGTTGCCTCCATATTTGTCAAAAGTCAAATTGTATTTAAAATTTAAGGCTGTTTTTATACCTTTTTAGATCGCAAAAGATATAGAATAGGTATAGATATAGAAAAAACAAGATTCTGATGCCACTCAATCAGAGAAAGAAGGAACCATAATCTTGTTCATTAGCAAATGCAATGAATAAACACACACATGTAGGTACTTTGCAAATGAGATCCAGCTATAGATTCCCCTCCCCTAAAATGTCTCTTTCCCACAGTACATCAGTTTAATTGTTGTTGTTTTTTTAAAATACATTTTCTGTTGATCTTAATTGCAGGATCATCCGTTCCCAAACAAAATATGGGACACATGTGCTGTTGTTGGGAACGGTGGGATCCTGACCAACAGCAGCTGTGGAAAGATGATCGATTCAGCTCAGTTTGTTACCAGGTGAGGAAGGTGTCCAGTGTATTGGACAATCTTAATCAACAGAATTAAACTCATCTCTGTGGAAATTCTATGTAACAATCCCTACATCTTCTTTGTCGCTTGTTCAGGTGCAACCTACCTCCCTTGGACAAAGGCTATGAGGAACATGTGGGCATCAAGACTGACCTCGTGACAGCAAATCCAAGCATCCTCTTAGAGAAGTGAGCGAAAGGATGAATCCCTGCCCCTTAACATGTTCCCTTTTGTCATGTTGCTTGATATCTGCTGTTTATTTTCAGGTATGGGGCTCTGAACGGGCGTCGCCGTCCGTTTGTGGAGAGTCTGCGTAGCTATGGCAACTCCCTGCTGCTCCTTCCCGCCTTTTCGTTCGGCTTCAACACTCCTGTGTGCATGCGTGCCGTCTACAGCATTGAGGACTTTGAAAGCCCCACCCGGCCTGTCTTCTTCAACCCAGAGTACCTCCAGAGTCTGGCAGTCTTCTGGCGCTCCAAAGGCCTACGAGCACCACGACCCAGCACCGGCATAATCATGGCTAGCCTGGCGCTGGAACACTGTGCCAATGTGCATCTGTATGGGTTCTGGCCCTTCAGTAATCACCCCCACGGACTCCACGCCCTGACTAACCACTACTACGATGACAGACAAACTAAAAAGAAATTCCATGCCATGCCGGCTGAGTTTGACCTATTGTTGCAGCTGCACAGTCAGGGGGTGCTCAGGCTTCACCTGGGAGATTGTCGACCAGGTGAAACGTAATTCTCAGACCCAGGGGCAGCTGACAGGACATGAGCAAAGTGCCTTGTTGGTAGCCCAGTCGCTCATGAAGTCTTTCATATCATTTTGAATGAATGGACAGATCATTTTTGGCTGATGACATGTGTCCAACCAAGGTGAATGCTCTGACTTACAGTGAATGCTGAGTTGGCCAATAAGCAGCAAAGACATTTGCACTAAAATCAAAATGCAACAATTATAATACTGTAAAAATTATAGTGTTCTAAGGATCTAAACTGTATTTATTAACACTAATGTTCCAGCTGGAGTCTGGAGGGAGTTATTTTGATTTAAATGGGAATCGTTTGTGGGAGTCGACATTGAAGTGCCTTCTTTTGGATCAAACTGAATGTATTTTGAAAAAAATGGAATACCTCCTTTACATGAATATTGTCAGAGTAAAACATTTTAACATTTCATGAAAACAGCCACACAATGAATGTAAATATTAATTTGACATTTATTTGTTAAAAAGCGCATCACACATTTAACCACTTAGAAAAATATTCTAGGATATCAAGGGTAAATGTAAGCTACTCACACACTTTAATCACACAACTGTTGTGAAATGATGGTGCTGGTTATAGAAAATAATATCTGGAAACTTGTTCTCACTTCAAGTCATGGATGTGATTCAAACACGAGGTAAACCTCACATATTGGTACAATGGAAACCAACACTTTTTAAGTTCATGTAAATGCTGAATCAATGACTGTCTTCGATGTAAGGTGATATAATGATTAGAAATTGTGCACTTTGGGAGAAAACTTTAACCGTTGGTTTGGAAGTAACATTCGCATCAAGATTTGGGTGGCTCTTGTGTAACTGGGAGTACTGCCTTTCATGCTGATACTTATAAAGTCTTAACAGTGAACAGTGATCTTTGTGAAACTTAAGAACTCTTGATGAGCCAGTTTTAGAATCATTTAATTTTTTTTTTCTTTTTTTTCCGGGAACATCGAGGTGAGAGGGAAAATGAAGTCAAATGAATTAGCAAATAAATATTTATCACAAAAAGGTTATTTGTATGTAATTAGTGTCTGGAGCCGAATTCACTCGTCAACAAAAGCTTCTCCCCAGACGACTCAACTTACATGATTTAGTGTCTTTTAGCCACTAAGTGTCCCCAAATCTGCCAAGATTCATCACTAAAATTAAGTATTTTGTTACAAACCACAGATTTGGCTGGAACACCATGTCCTCCACTGATTATAAGCATAGTTTTGCACAGATATGTTATATTCATTCCTCTATTGATTTTCTCTATTTTACACTTTATATGGCAAAAGTATAAACCCATGATAATATTTCTGTTTCATGTGTCCGTGTTTCTATTTCCATATTCAATGTAGCTGTGACGCTTTTATATGTATTCCTCCATTGATTCCATTTTTTTAAGACCTTTACGTAGCATTTAAACCTGATGTAAGACATATGCCGGTGTAGTGCATTTGCAAATGCATGAATCTGATATTTCTGTTCATTATTTAGCCTCATATTTTTCATTTTAGATGCAGCACATCAGCGGCCTCTACATTTCTGCACTTCACTAAATTTCTCCTGTGTGTCCTGCTGCAGGGCATCCCACAGTTATGGATAGGACCAAATATCTGGATGATGATTTTACAGGGAAACAAAAGAGAACAGGGCAACACAAATATATAACTGTACCACAGGGTAAATCTCTGGACTTGGATAGCTGCTTTACAGCCCTTCTTTCCCCTGAAAAACACAAGGTCTGAGTTATATAACCTGGAATAGTTTGGGAAATGTAAGGCCAAGCTGACAGTCATGCAGACTCTGGGCAAATCGCCTCAAAATGCCCCTTCCTCTCTCTCTGGTAGTCTAGGTGCTCCCTCCTTTGACAGGAAGTCGCCCTCTAGTGGCTCCAGCTGGCTCTAACTGCAAAGCCTCACCAGCTTCCTGTCAACCATTGCACTTCAGTTTGTGTCCTTCTCTTCAATAAAACGCAGTAAATACTTTAGTTGAGAAACTTTGTTCACTGGGGAAAAATTAAATGAGGGCTGATTGGCCTCCAGGGGAGGACACTGTCACTGATGGACAAACTCTGAGTTAATCTCCTGTGGTTTATTGGGAGGGAGTGGCATCAGTGGAGACAGTGTCAATCGCTGCTCTGGGGAGCAGTTGACTGAAGAACGTCTTGTGATGTATGACTGTCTGCTGCAGGCTGGCTTGTTGAACAGATATGTGTAGCCAAGTGATGAACAGACCAATCAGAAAGACTGTCACGTTCACAGCCGCAACTCTGGGTTTTTCGCCATGTCTTTCCCTCACTCTGTTAGTCTGTTCCATGATTTGTCTTTCTCCCTGTGTGTGTGTGTGTGTGTGTGCGCGTGTGTGGTAGCTTTCCCCCTCCCTCCTGCTCCTGGTTGCTGGCTGATTGAGCACACCTGCATCTCATCACTCATCCTGCTCTGATACCAAGAAACAGAGATCCAAAATCCAAAATATACAGAGTGCCAAAATAATAAACTAGGTTAAAGGTACGGATCATAAGTACAGGTAAGTGGTTTAATTTTTTTTTTTTTAAATGATTATGTCCATGATGATGCGCGTAATATCGCTCAGGAGAAGTTTGTCGTCAGAAATCTCTATATATTTAGGCAACAAATCTACTTTGTTAGGTTGAGGAAAATACCTTGGTTTGGGTTCAAATAAACCCTTTATGGTAGAAAGGCCTAAAGGAAAACTTGTCCCATATGCCATGTAATATCGCATTATTTCACATCAGAAAGTTGAAATGATGTAATCCACAGAGAGACAGTAATCCGGAGGGAATGAGAGACGAAACAAACAGCTGAAATTGAGTCTGGAGCCACCTCAGCACCTCATGCCTCTGCAGTCCATCTCTCAACACAAACTAGTTGAGTTGTAAAGTTTGATTTCCACAGGAAGAAAGATTTTTACACCTTCTATTTTTATTGACAATTGGAAGGTAATTTGAAATATGACTATAAATATCCATACAACTAATTCATTTTTTTTTTTTTAAATACTTGCCTTTCTTTTTCTTTGACAAAAATTACTGTTTTCATACAAAACACTGCCTTGAAAATAAAAAAAATGGAGTTTGCTATTTTAAATCCCAAGCAATCCACCTACTGTAACACTAAAAATAAGTGACTTTAAAAAAAGGGTTGGTCTCACTTAAAGGAACAGTGTGGAGATTGTGTTTCAGATTGCAAACAACAAAATCACCATCCGCTCACCCATCCCTTACCAAGCGCATCGGAGAACTACGGTGGCCTTCAGGTAGGGATAGGTATCTTTTAGGATTTTCTTACTACAAGGAGCTACTCTTACGCTACATCTACACAACTACATTTCCATTTAAAACTGGGGTTTTAAAACAAAAAAGATCTACGTCCACAGGCATTTCACCGTCGTCTTAGAAATGATTTCCGTCTATAATAGCACGCCTGAAAACAAATATCGCATGATTATTCAAGTACACTGGGCATGCGGGTGCCAGTGTAAAATAGAAAATACAGCAGAGAGTTAGAGCACACTTTAATAAAAAAAAGGTTGTGCTTGATACTTAAGATTTTCCTCTACTTACAGACACATATTTATAAATTAAGTTTTATTTTTCAAACTTAGTTACAAGGCTGCAGGTCTTGCTTTATCTCTCTTATACACACATTACATTTACTTTTCAATGAACACTTACAAATAAAAAATGATAGAGTATGGGTCAATAAATTGTGTCAACACACGTCTCTCACTTGTTTCCTCGGTTTCCGTTGTCACTCTGCCGGGTGGCTGGAAGTCCCTGTCGTACTGGAGAGTATTTATGCTTTTGTTCGTTTACAGTTTCTTTGTGGACTCCACAATAGTTGTGCAAAACAAAATAAGAATTAAAAAGGAAAGTCCTCCGTTTTGTGTACATTGTCCTCCTCAAAGCCACAAACCGGGACTTCAAATGTCCACTCTGTAGGGCTGATAATGCTGCTGGATACGGCGCTCACTAATCCCTCCAATAATGGCTTGTTTACTCCGCATATAGGCATTAGTAGCATTATAAAATGCAGAATTTAACTGCACAACAGCTGCTCGTAAAGACAACAAGTTCAGCAACGCCTGTAATCTGTTATCCATGTTGAATTAACCACTGTTTATTGATCGATAATCAAGGCTGCTGTTTGTTTTCTTCTGGTGGAGGGACAAATCAGGGAAGGACACGTTGTGACTGCTAAAACCCAATCAATGTTTAACTCGAGTGTCTCATTGTTTTCCAAGGTCCCCGGTTTCCCCGTCCACACTACGACTCAACCACAGAGTTTTCAAACTAACACGGCATCGGTAGCATATCCAAACACAGTGTAAACATTGCGGCGGACGATGACAGAATGCGAACAGAGACGATTGAATGAGGTTTCACTTTCGTTTACATGTTTGTGCTTGTTGAACAGATGTAATTGCAGTAACAGTAACCATCATAGTTGTCGTCAACTCGAGTAATCTTTACTTCGGCTGGTTCACTTCCACTGCGGCTTCTTTGCTCGCTGAGGTATCTTGTGTCTGTGCTTTTGTCTGTGTAGTTGTAGTTAGAGGAGCTCAGCCCAACAGAGAGAGCGAGGGAAATGCTCGCTGCAGCGTGATATTAAAAAATAAAAAAACAACAACATTAAAAAGCACCAGTACCATCGGAGCTTATCAATACTCCAATATTTAATAATCCTGGTCACTTTTAATATCATTCATACATTTAGGTAGTGCAGAAAATGTGAACGGCTCTCACTTGAGCCTGTGTTACGTTTGTCCATTGTCCAAAAAAACAGGCCTCATGAAGCCTATAAAATCTTGGCACTGACGCTTGTATCACAGTGTTTGGTCTAACGAGATTGTAGTAAAGGCTTTTAGCCTTTTTCATTACAACATGGTGATATTGCAGCCTTATACATCTAACACTGAACTCGAAGCACTGAGAAGACTTAACTGACACAAGGTGTGTTAGGAATAGGAAAGGAACACAAAAGCTGGTTAATTTGTTGCTGGATGTAGGAAGCATTTGCATCCGGTATCTACTATACAATAAAGAAGCCCCGTTACCTAAGAAGATACCACCAGGGGGCAGTCAACTACAAGGCCGACGAGACGACAGTGGAGTGTTGAGCAACCTATTCCAGAGCTTGAGAGAGAAAGAGATGCAGTAAACTACTTCTCCATACTTGTGTTCCCATGTCTTCTATCACACTCCCTTGTGAAGCCACTCACCAGAATTTGTCATTGCAAGTTAGGTGGAACGCAATGACAAATTAAGGGCCCACAAAAGCCTTCAAAATATTTCAGGTGGCTCAGAGGTCCTAAAGCTCCTGGAACCGAAGGCTTTTCAGTCAAGCCTCGTCAAATGTGCTGATGAGACAAAAATGCTGTCGCATATAATGTCTAAAGATATAATGTTAAGCCACATAAAGTGGCCATGGGTTGTAAATAGCGCTGGAACAGAAGGTGAGGGAGCCTGCTGAACACTCATCTGGTACATGTCCAATGACAAATAGAGTACTTACCTTCCCTAACCACCAATAGAACACACACACTCACACATACGTACATTTTGAGTGCTGGATGTGTGTTAGTGGAGGCAAAAGATAAAAAGGCATGCTGGGGTTTTACAAGAAAAGAGTGGAGCAGTTGATGTTATAGGGGACAAAATATAAGTATTTTGCAGTTTGTCCTCTTATGTCATGTTCTTTGTCAAGAGACACAAATTGGCCAATAAAGCTGATTCTGAAATCTGATTTAAGTGTTGCAAGGCAGGAAACAGGGAGTCTAGCAGTAGGACCCAGGCAAAGGGACAGAGTCTATAAAAGGGGGTGGGAAGCTCACCTGGGCCTTTCTGGGACTACAACTTGGAATGATTGCTTAGGCACGTCAGCCAAGAAAGACGATTCCAGTTACCTATATGTTACAAGGTTCATTTATTGTCATTGTACAACAGGGTTGCGCAACAAAAGGTAGTTTTCAGTCCCATTTTGCTACATAAGAAAAATGCACACAAAAATATGTATATGATATGGTGGAGGAGGAATTTAGCAGTCTCACAGCCTGAGGAAAGAAGCTGCCCTGAAGTTTGGTGGTATGGCACCTGATACCTCTGTATCTCTTGCCAGAAGGCAGCAGAGTAAATGGGCTGGGGCTGAGGTCAGTATTTAATATCCATTGGGATTGGTTTGCACAAGACTGACCTCGTGACAGCAAATCCAAGCATCCTCTTAGAGAAGTGAGCGAAAGGATGAATCCCTGCCCCTTAACATGTTCCCTTTATGTCATGTTGCTTGACATCTGCTGTTTATTTTCAGGTATGGGTCTCTGTTGAGACGTTGCCGTCCGTTTGTGGAGAGTCTGCGTAGCTATGGCAACTCCCTGCTGCTCCGTGCCGACTTCGCCTACTGCTTCAGCACTCCTTTGTGCTTGCGGGTCATTTACAGCAGTGATTCTCAACTGGTGGGTCGAGACCCACAGGTGGGTCGCGGACCCGTTTTCACGGGCCTTTGCCTGGGCAACAAAAAATTGGATAAGATTTTTTTAAATTTTTTTTTATCCTGTGGTTTTATTTTGAAGGGGATTTTTTATGCAGCGGAGTGTCGTCTATTCACACTTTTTTGTAGGCTCTGGTTTCCACTTGTTTTGCTCTTGTCCTCCATGTTTTCAGCAGCATTGCTGCTACGTTTCAGCCACTCATTGTTTGAGTTTTTCAAGGCGGCAGTGATTGACAGGTGATGACAGGGGGCGTGTGCCAGGTTGGGTCAAACCATCCTGATATGGGGGAGACTCTGGGTTTTTAGGATAATGAAATTGAATAGCCTACTGAATATAAAATGCAGCTTGTGAACTTACACTTATATTTTATTGAAAATGTATTAAATAAATATTTTTAAAGGATTTCTAATCAATGCTAATTTTAAATATATATATTTTTTAAATCTTCACGTACCCCCGCCATTTTACAGCATAGAAGAACACCGTGACCCTCAAAATTAGTTTTCTAATCATCAGCCAATCAGCACCATCTTTTCATTAAATAAATTTGAGAAGTTGAAAATGTTCCTCATTTGGGTCAGGGCTTGTCATTAAGGGGTGATGGTGGGTCCCACAACCAGACCAGTTGAGAACCACTGATCTACAGCATTGAGGACATTATAAGCCCCACCCGGCCTGTCTTCTTCAACCCAGAGTACCTAAAATTGTGACCCTCTTCTGGCGCTCCCAAGGCCTACGAGCACCATGACCCAGCACCGGCATAATCATGGCTAGCCTGGCGCTGGAACACTGTGCCAATGTGCATCTGTATGGGTTATAGCCCTTCAGTAATCACCCACATGGACTCCACGCCCTGACTAACCACTACTACGATGACATAAACGCTACGGGACTCCACACCATGCCGGCTGAGTTTGACCTATTGTTGCAGCTGCACAGTCAGGGGGTGCTCAGGCTTCACCTGGGAGATTGTCGAACAGGTGAAAAGTAGTTCCCAGACACAGGGGCAGCTGACAGGACAGGAGCAAAGTGCCTTGTTGGTAGCCCAGTCTTTCTGTCACGCTTCTAGGGCAGAGCAAAGACTCAAGAGCAGAGGATGACACTGGAGACAAGGTGAGGCAAAAGGCCATACACAGGGGGTCGGTCCGGAAAGGCAAACCAATCCGACAGGGAGCAGGCAAGGATCAAAAACAGAGTAAGGCAGAGTCAAAAACCATATAAACTGACAAGGGAAAATAATGCTGGAAGACGATGCACACACTAGGAATAACAAAGACAATCTGGCCCCGGAACAGGGAAAGCAGGGGAGTATATATGTGTGGGGTTGGCAGAGGGGAAAACCAGGGGCAGGTGATTGAACGCAGGTTAAGGGAATGAAAAATCAGGAGACACTCAGGAGACACACACATGGAACTAACGGGATGTTACGCTTAATGAATTTCCAGATCTCTTTTGGCTAAAACAACATAAAGTGCCCCTTTTGGTGGCCCAATGTGCAAATTATTTTGATAAAGTTCCTTCTAAGTCTGCCATACATGCTTGAAATCTTTCTCCAAACTCTTATGCAGCTGGTTCACTTTTTTTCAGAGTCCACCACTATTATATGACATTCATTAAGTGTGTCCAAGCAAGATGGATTTACAGAGAATGCTGAGTTGGCCCATCAGCAGCCAAGCCATTTGCACTAAAAACAAAATGTAACAATCATAAGATTGTGAGCATTGTGGTCTTGCAGTAAATCTAATACTGCATTTATTACTACAGATGTTCCAGTTGTAGTGAGGAGGGAGTTATTTTGATTTAAATGGGAATCCTTTATGAAACTGTTTGGGGGTTTACATTGTAGTGTCTTGTGTTAATTAATTATAAATGACAGTTATATAACTGCCCACGAGAACTTTTGCATTTTCATCAAGTTTTTTTCTTTTTTTTTTTTATCAGGGGATCTTAGCTTGTGTCCTCTTGTATGGTGTGCTCTGCTGGGGGCTGATTCACTGCAGATGATAAAAACAGGATCAATAAGATGATCAGAAAGGCTGGCTCAGTGATTGGCCTTATACTCCAAACTCACTGTAGAAAAGAGAAGAAGGGCAAAGTTAAAAATGGTTGTGTATTTTGAAGACCATTCATTACACTGTGTTTTCAATAGACTCAAAAGCTCTTTCGGTGAACGAATAAAGATGCCTCCGTGTTCTACTGAACGACTCAAAGTCTTTTGTTCCAGCAGCGGTCAGGTTTTTTTAATTAACACATTTAGATGTGGTTTTTAGATATAGCTAATAATATAGTTAATCATGTCTCAAATGGCTTTTAATGGTGTTATTTATTCGTTGTAATGTGTTTTCTGTTCGTTGTGTGCTGTGAAAACTCTATTGTTTGTGTCTGCATGAGTTGATTTGGTGGTAAATGAGTTTCCCCACAGGGGATTAATAAAGCTTTCTAAACTAACCGACTAAGACTTAGTTGGGCCTTGTGTTACAGGGAAATTCTGCCTTTCGTACTTCTAAAATCCTAACGTGGAATTTTCTCATCTATAGAAATATTGTACAAGCAGAAGATATAACTTGAGAACCAGTTTTAGAATGCTTTTTTGTGATGTAGTTTTTTCATGATCAGCATGAGTTGGAAGTGGAATTCAAAAACTTTTCCCAGATATTTTAGCTTCCATAATTTTATGTCTTGGAGACATTAAATATCCCGAAACCCTCCAAGATTTATCATTAAAATGCAGTATTTCTTTACAAACCACACATTTGTCTGGAACACCATATAATCCAGTGATTTATTAGCATAGCTTTGCACAGAGCTTTCATAGGCATTTATCTATTGATTCTCTCTATTTCACACTTTATATAGCATGCATTAACCACTGATAATTCTTCTGTTTTATTTCTTCATATTTTTATTTCCATATTCAATGCAGCTGTGACGTTTCTCCTGCTTGTAGTGCTTCAAGGCATCCCACAGTTTCTGAGTTGACCAAACATACAAACATCTGGATGATGCTTTTACAGACTCTTTGAAAGAACTAACCAGGGGAACCTTGAAAAGTACTGGAGCAGTCTTTGTCCTTATCCTCTTTCCCTGTCCCCAAATTCATAATGTTAGCATGCATCTGTGGGGTTAGTACATCTGGCTAATTAGGCCAATAATGGGATGAAGTGTTTGTTTCTTTTTTAGAGAAAATAGCCCGCTGCCACATGTTGCCATCCAAGACATTGCTCATGGGATTCCACTCATATCGGCAGTGACCTTGTTGTACATCCAGCTGCAGCACTCTGCTCATTCCCACTGGCTCGTCTCTCCAGGGAAAAACATTTTCCATTTTCATTTTTGTCATCTATTCTCCAGGTAATTTGACTGTGAACTCTTTAATTATAACAGGGACAAAGCTGAAAACACTTGATTGATAATTCAGGTTATACAGTCGCTAATTGGAACAAACATTGTACTCGTAATGCACCACGGTGGAAGTTGCAAATTACATTAATTCTTGTCACTGTAACAATGTCATTTTGGGATTATTTATAAATATTAGTAATTTTACTTTTACAATTTCTTTCCCTTAAAGATTGTGCTTCGCTACATTTAAGTCTAATCTGTTATAGAGTAATAACGGGGGGTGTCGGGTCTTTGGGGGTACGATCGCACCTGCAGTTTGCGAACAGTACAAAAGTGTGCAATATAATAAATGATTACTTCATTATGGGTTAAGGCATTATTGTACCTTGACTTTGGTTGCATCTACCTTAGTTAATCACTGGTTAATGCACCACACATATATTGCTTTGAGATTGAACAAGAGAAGTTGAACTTGGAACAGATTGAGGAGGACTTCTTGGTGCACAAAACAAACAGCACACTGACTGTGATGTTTTTTTCTAACTCTCCAGTGGAGAAGTCAGCATAGCTTCGTATGTGTGTGAGCGTACACTGGCTGTAGCCGGTGCTGAGTTTATATCGTTTACAGTGTGTCCATGTTGTTGTCTCTGTTGTTAAATAATGATTATTACACCATAGTGTCCATAGAATTTTTCATTTATTGTCTGCCATTTTTTTTTATTAGCTGAGTTATGTTATCTTTTCTGGTTAATTCTAGTAAGGCCACACTGAGGAAGTCGGTTGTTTAATATGTCATCAGTGGAGCCTTTTGATTCTCTTGTATTTTTCGTCAGACAGACCTTTTACGTGCTTGTCCATGCAATGTTACTGCTTTTATTTACAATACAGCAACAATACAGCAATGTTTTTCTTGAAATTAGGTGGGAAAATG
Organism: Ophiodon elongatus; assembly: GCA_016806645.1. Lineage (NCBI taxonomy): Eukaryota > Metazoa > Chordata > Actinopteri > Perciformes > Hexagrammidae > Ophiodon > Ophiodon elongatus. Next base: position 895,100 of record JACSYO010000671.1, on the reverse strand, counting down.
ACTTACAAATCCCCTGAATATCAATCTTCGCTCCCATTCATACTTGACCCCATGCAGGAAATGTTCATTGAACATTAGGTGGGTCTAGCCAAGAAATGCAGTGGGATTCCTAATAACACTCCAGTGAAAGACTGCATGTGTGAGACGGACAGTTGTATGCATAGGCTGGAATGGAAATGAAATGGAATTTATTGTTGGTTTGGACATAAGGCTCTGTCGTGTGTTGTGTAGGCTATACGTTGTCTATATTCTGTTGCCTAAATGTCTGTAATTTAAAAGGTATATCATAATATTACATATGTTCCTCTCCTCCCCCCTTTAAAAAAGTAACGTAGTAAGGCTTACTTAAAATAGATTTCAACGGACCTCCTTTTTACTTTTATTTACGTTTATTATTATCTCTTTTATTATTTTTTTTACAAGCAATGTTACTTTTACTAGAGTAACATATTCTAGTACGTTTTCCATCCCTGGTAATGCATTAATGTAATTTAAAGCCTCACAGACTCAGATGTTCTCTCGTCACAAGCTGAAGTTCATCTGTCACCGAATAAACTGCCAAAGTGCCAAACATAATGACATGACTAACATGAGCTGAAGTGACATCTCTTCGGTCTCCTGTGTTGTTCCTGCCAGTGACACAACGTCAGCGTGTGTGTAATTATCCTGATAGCGCTGCAGAGACCCTGCTCCCCACCAATCAAAATCAAACACGGCAGATCTCATACTGACAACAAGAACAGAACAATACTCAACATCTCAAGAGTGGGAAGCCTTTTTTTCATGATGCTTTTTTTTATTTCTCGGCTGTGGAGCCCAAACAAAAGATGCAGAGACATGATTCAATATGCAATTCTGATTTATTTTTTTAGGAAAATAGGTCTTTTCACATGCAAATCTTTTCATCAAAGAATATGAAAAAAATCTTTGCCAAGGGATACCAGAATGGCACTCAAAGAAATGTACATTTTACAAAAGGCATAGAAAACACACAAATACACAAATGCATGTATGAATCAGAGTTCGTACTGGTAATACCACTGGTTTTATTGCCACATCCCATATGGGTGACCATTAAAAAAAACAAGTAAGGGAAACACTAGTCTTTCTTCTGAACACATTATTTTTTACATTGACAGACAGATGCTGAGGGTGGACATTGTGGTATCCCTGATAAATAGACCCACAAAAGACTTCTGATACAACCACTGTGTGATGGGCTTTCACGTATAATTCATTCAGCTGCCAGGTATGGGGGATAATTAAATGGCTGTCAGTTCCAACATGTGTCTTTAAAGGTATTCAAATGCATATCGTCAATGTCAAGTGAAACATATCTAAAATTTTTATTATTTTATGTTGTGTTGTTTTTTTCCTACCTTGCACACTCTCGGGAGCAATATGTTTCAGCTTAAAAAGCCTTAAAACACAAACGGTCAAAACACACATTGGCACACGTATGTGCCTCAGTACAGACTCAGTACAAATCAGACAGGGCACCTTTAACCTTGGTTTGCCATGTGCTTGATTTTAGTTTTTTTTAGTGACATTCTGGAGACACATGGTTTTCAAAGGACAGCGACAATATTCAGAGGGGAATAAACCCTAATACAAGTAGCTGTAAAAGCCATCTCTGTTCAGTGAGTACACTTTTTTCTTTCTACCTTATTCTCTTACTCTCTCAGTCACCAAATAGAAAAAAGTCACATAACCTAGAATAGTTTTGGAGATGTGAGACCAAGCTGCCAGTCATGCAGACTCTGAGCATATGGCCTCATGGCACCTCCTCAAAATGCCCCTTCCTCTAGTGCTCCCTCTTTTGACAGGAAGTCGCCCTCTAGTGGCTCCAGCTGGCTCTAACTGCAAAGCATCTCCAGCTGCCTGTCAACCATTGCACTTCACTTTGTGTCCTTCTCTTCAACAAAACACAGTAAATACTTTAGTTGAGAAACTTTGTTCACTGGGGAAGAATTTAATGAGGGCTTATTGGCCTCCAGGGGAGGACACTGTCACCGACTGGGAAACTCTCAGTAAATCACCCGTGGCTTATTGGGAGGGAGTGGCATCAGTGGAGACAGTGTCAATCGATGCTCTGGGGAGCAGCTGACTGAAGTACTTCTTGTGATGTATGACTGTCTGCTGCAGGCTGGCTTGTTGAACAGATATGTGGAGCCAAGTGGTACGCAGACCAATCAGAAAGACTCTTTCTACTCGACCACTCTGTTGTATCGTTCACTGTGTTTGTGTGAAGAAAGCCAAGTCACAAAGTCCAGCCTCACAGCTTCACATGATTGATGGTTCAGTAAGTTCACTTTTTGCTGGGAAAGACTCAGATCTTTCAGACAACATTTATGAAATCAAGAATATAATGTCCTGGTTTTCAGATTCGCTCCCGTTCAAAATTTCATCATGCTGCTTGTTAGGAAAGCCACTGTGGGAAAAGCTTGGAATGGTTTGAATAATTTGGCACTTCATGTTCTTTTGTTTGTGTCCATGCACATGGCTGTTCAGCAGATCTCAGAACAATGTTTAAACACTTAAAAAAAAAAAAAAAAAAAAAGACATAGCCCAGAGGTTTGCTACATACATTAGATACTGACACTGTAACATACAAGGAATAGTCTGGCTTTTTTTCATTACATCAATAAGTCACTGTAGCCGACATATTACAAAAATATACTATGTCATATTTCAAATTTTTTCCAATTGGAAGGCAATGTAAAACACGATAACCATACATATCCATACACCAAATGAAATATTAAAAAAGCTTTCTTTTTCTTTATCTTACAAAAAAAACCTTCTTGAAAAAAGTCAAATTGTGTTTTCATATAAAACACTGGCTCAAACATGAAAATCAACTCCGTTTTGGAGTTTGGAATTTTAAATCCTGTTCCAAAAAGCAAAACACTTACTGTAATACAAAAACAAGTGGCTTTTACAAAAGGGTTGGTCTCACGTGGGTATTCTTCCACAATTGGAGTAGCATAGCCACGAACAACCAGGCTTCAGAGCAGCCTAGCTTAAAATCTTGGCACTGACACTTGCATCACACAAACAGTGTTTGGTCTCACGATATTATAGTAATGGCTTTAAACCTTTTCCATTACAACGTGGTGATATTGCAGACTTGTACATCTAACACTGAAATAGTAGCGCTGAGAAGACTTGACTGACACAAGTCTATTGACACAAGGCTTGTCAATAGAAAAGGAACACTAAAGCTGGTTATGTTGTTGCTGGATGCAGGAAGCATTTTCCCCTAGTATCTACTACCCAATAAAGGATGCCCCATTACCTAAGAAGATACCACCAGGGGGCAGTCAACTACAAGGCAGATGAGACAGCAGTGGAGTGCTGAGCAACCTTGTTCAATAGCCAAGAAGAGCCAGAGCAAGAAACTGAGAAGTTTAAGAGTAAGGTATAACAACTGGATTGCTTATGCACCTTGTTAAAAAGAACACTTTTTTTCGCAGGAAATTTCAGATGTACACAGGATAAAATAGCCACCTGCTGTACTCATCAGTTTTTGAGAAGCAGCTGGTGTAGCACAATTATAAAAAAACAACAAAAACACAGGAAACTACAAACACACTGTCAAATGCCAAGTTACAGCAACATAACACTGGAAACTCTACACCGGAGAGAAAGCAGACACAGAACATGACTGACAGGACACAGCCTTCAGGAAGGTGATGTTCTCACTGCATTATAAAGTCATTGCTTTAGGCGCTGCCACTGAATTATGTTTCATTTTGTTGCATGTACATTGTTATGGTGTTCCTTGATAACACCACAACAGTATGGAGTCATAGCTTTAGCTTGCCAAAACATGCTGATGTCATGGCATCCCTTTGCCTTTGAATTATGATGATACTTCATTTTGATGTCCAAAGAATTGGGACGCCAATGTATTAATGGAGATGGCGTCTTTGCAGAGGAGCGGCCAGAAAATGAGTTTAGCCAAATCTGGGATCAATCTGATTTGCAACGGAACTCATTATCATTCAGTAATTTTCCAAAGTTCAAATCCCTAAGAAAGGATGAACGAGAAGACAACAGAGGTCAATAATCTGCTGCAGGACTTGAGGAGAACGAGACATGTAAACGACAGACTGTAGCCTACAGTTTGTGTTGATGTGATGTTTCAAGTTAAACAGTGAAAGCCCAGACAAAACAAATTGTCAGCTGCAATATCACGTCTCTTTTTACACACCTTAGTACACAAACACATCTTCTCCAGCTTGCAGGATTCTTTAAGGCACAGTGGTGTTTAAATATCCAAGGAAGATTGCAACAACTCGTCATCCAGTCTGTAATATATACATGGTTTCAATACATGTCACTGTTTCTGGGGTTAAATCCATACAGAGGGCTTACCCTCTCCTGATTTGCTGCTGCTGCTGTTGCTGCTACTGCCTCCTCCACTGCTGCCTCCTTTCCCGTGTTTGAATCTATGCTTGCGCTCTTTCTGAGGCTGAGGCTGTGGCTGAGGTTGGGCCTGGATGATGTTACTTTGGGGCTTGTCGTCCTGGTTGTCCCCAAGCTGCTCCTCTGCCCGATGCTGCTGACTGTAGGCCTGGATGGCCGCCTCCAGTTGCTCATGAGCTTGCTGGATCATGTCCTTGTTCAAAGCTACACGGGCCTCCCCTCCAGTGGGAAAGTTATCCTCATTGCTACCAAATTGCTGCTGCTCCTCTTGGGCAATGTTTGCCCGGTTCTGCTTGCATGCCATCTTAGCGTTGCTAAGGTCCGTGTACGGCATCTGCTCTGGCTTTACCACAATGTTGTAGCCAGGTGGAGCTGATGGGGTGTTCCATGAGAAAGGGTAACCGACGTAGTCTGCAGCCCCATCTCCACCCACCCCTCCCTCAGAGCCTGCCTCAGGCCCTGTCCCCCCTACTGATCCCTCCACACCTCCATTGGTGCCCAGCAATCCCAACTGGTACTCATCCTCCTGAGGTGGGCAGCGCCGACGGCGAAGAATGTCACAAATGGTACCGATCCCCAGATGGAGCATCTCCCAAATGTTGAGCGTGAGGCAAAGGACAGTGACGCCATACATGATGCGCAGGAAGATGGTCTTCTCTGTAGGCCGCGACACAAAGCAGTCAACGCTGTGGGGACAAGGTTTTCTCGAGCACACAAACACGGGCGTCACATGAAACCCATACAGCAAATACTGGCCTGCAAGGAAGCCTGCTTCTAGCAGTGTACGAATCACCAGTTGCAAAACATAGACCCGCATCAGCCCCTCATCTCTTATACGTTTGCGCCCATCATGCCGGATTTTGGGTCTGGGTGCGGGTTGCAGTGGATCCCGCGGCCTTTTTGGGGGCTCGATTTCTGGCACCTCATAGATCATGGGATCATCCTCTTGGTCCTCCTCAGTCTCCTCAATGCCCCGGTGCTGCCGTGCTCCAAAGCAGATTTTCCTGGGCTTCCTGTGCGTGTAGCCTCCTCCTCCTGTTCTAACTGCAGCAGAGCCAGCTCCTCCTTTGGCTTCATCTATTCGTGCAATTTTGTTGACAGCATAGCCCATGTACATAAGAGAAGGCATCGCCACTAAGATGATCTGGAAGACCCAAAAGCGAACATGAGATAGAGGTGCAAAGGCGTCGTAGCAGACGTTCTCGCAGCCCGGCTGGCCCGAGTTGCAGACAAACTTGCTCTGTTCGTCGTAGTAGATGGACTCCCCCCCAACAGCAGTCAACACGATGCGGAAGACGATGAGCACGGTGAGCCACAGCTTCCCCACGAAGGTGGAGTGGTTGTGGATCTCCTCCAGCAGCCGCGTGAGGAAGCTCCAGCTCATGGTGTCGCTGGACAGTGGGGCAGACAGTGTCCCTCTCTCACCTGTTCACAGACTCTGGAGAAAGTAAAGCAGGAGGAAAAGGGAAGACAAGCGGGGGGGTAAAAGAAGACATGTATGAGTTCACAATAAATGCAAATGTCATAACTTGATCAAAGCAAGTAGTACTGTACAGCGATTTTTTTCGAGACCTTTAATCCTGTGGAAATAGCATTAGTTCTGCCAATTCAGTCGCACAATGGGAAAAGGGGTGACATGATAATTGCCTTAATTAAAATAAGTGTTCCTCTCTGAGCTCAGCCAATCAATATATGCTTAATTTGATATGTTGCTTTTTGTAGCACAAATGCGCACACACTGATTTTGGAGCACAATGCCGCGGTGAGGTTGCTGTCAAGTTCGGGCTTTTTAGGGAATTAGAAGACCAAACAGGGAGGAAAGAGGATATCGGTATTAAAAAATACCATCAAGCAGCACTGAGAAGGAGGCGAAATAATCCAAATAGGGAATTTGCTATCGCCAAATACACACTCAGTTCATTTAACAGCCATCTCTTTTTGAAGAATAAATCCTCTTAGTGAGCCTTCTTCTGTGTGAGGTGCAGTTTTCAGGATTGTATTAAATTGACTGGTTTGTTCTGGTTGAGAGGTAAATAGCATTGTGCTGCGCTTATGTGGATGTGTGTGTGTGTGTGTGTGTGTGCATCTGAGCACAGTTTAGAAAGAGGGACATGTTGCCTATGTAGGTTAGGTCTGGGCTTCAGGCAGTCGATCCAAACCAGGAGAATCAGCAGGTGGCCGGGCTCAAACCGTTGGAGCGGGGCAGACCCACATTAGCTCAGGCAGTGGAGCTGAACCCAAACACTGCCGTCCCTCAGGGCGGCTTTGGGGGATAAGTATGACACCTCCACTGAACTTTCCCCTTTATGAAGCTGCAATAGCGCATGGCTTATTGTCAGCTAGACTGAGAGGAAAATCCAACCATGAATGCTAGCTTAGTTTGGGGTTTAAAGGGCTTCCAGGGACGATATCCTTACCAAGCAGGTTGGGAGCTTAGTCGGAGCAGGCTGCAGCTGCAGCGAGAAGGAAAATGTAGCCGCAGGAAACAAGCAGGAGCTCCCAGCCCTCTGCTTTGTGTCTCCATTAGGAGCAGAGAGGGCGGGAATGTTTGTGGAAGGCTTGCGATGAAACATGTGTCATATTGATCACTCTGACCATATAAGGACATGCCTGGGACAAAGGAGGTAGATGTCAGGAATCCTTTGTGTGTACATGCACACTCCAGTACGCTTATTACCCACATACAGTAAGTGGCCATAACTGTGCACAATCAGAATAGGCGGTGGAGTCCTTGTGAGAGTGCTAACTGTGAGCGTCTGTGACCGACATGTATGAGTAAGCAGCAAAGGGCCAGTGCGCAGGGAGAGTCTGCCACAAGCACACATAATCATAGTAGTGTCCTTCCATGGTTGCGCTCTGTCTGACTTTTACAGCATTACATCATTGCATTTCTTTACATAACTCTTATTTATATTCTTTAGATAAGCATAACCAGATTCAGTCATAAACAGTTGGCAGAAAAGGTTTAACTGCTTTGATTTAATATAATGGTTAAATGTATACTGCTGCTTAATGTTTTAGGGCATCTTTTCATTATTAGTGCATGTTTTTGTCTGCTGCATTTGTCTTTACTTTTGTTATACTTTCTATTAATATATATATACTGTACACACTTATTTTTCTCTGATTTCAGAGGTTTTTTTGGGGGGGGGGTGTACACCTTCTACTCTTGCTGTATTAAAATTAAGGGCAACATTTCTTTCATATCTTAACATAGTATATATATATACATATGTATATAAATAACATATATATTTCCTATGCGCTCTGTCTATATGTTCCAGCTCCTAATGTTTACACTGAGTGGAATGTTCAAATCCAGGTTTTCATGTTTTTGTGGCTGCACATATGGCTCAAAAGAAAATATTTCAGATCATTATATCAACATTATATTTATTTATAGACATATTTGGTATTTTTGTCCACATTTGGATATATATTGAATTTAAATGCATTGTGGGTCAGAGGTGTTTTTAATTTCATTATTCATTATTGAGTAAAACTTGCCAAATAGTTTTCAAAAGGCACATATTTGCGTGTGATGTAACAGGAACTTTATTTAATATACTTTTGTAGCTAGAGACCCAGCCCAAAACAATCCTTGCACATTCATAAGATACAGAGGAACTTCTGTGTGTCCTTTGATGAGCCTTTATTTTGTAGAATTTGTTTGCGAACCAGGAACTGTCACGCTCCCTTCTGACCAGGAGAGACGCTCCAGCCCAGGACCACGGCTGCCTGGGCCGCAACCTAATACTCCTGCTACCATAGCCACATATAACCTGGCATTTGCTTTCTCATCCAATTTATGTCTGTGGGAGCTAGTGGGGCAGTTAGGGGTAAGAAGCTGACTCTGTGCATTAAGTTACTGTCGTGAGTCAGCCTCCCGAATAGCACCACACAGACACAGCAGGCAGGCTTTCTGATACAAACCAAGAACAGCAAATTGGTGGAAATCATGTCTCACTTGAAAACATCAAAAAGCACACCAGACTTTTTCTATAGCCAGAAAGGGAAACAAGGAAAAACCCCTTCAGTGTAATCCCACTGTGACTTTATATAACAGGAGACTACTGAGGATCTTTGGCAGAGAATGACATTCAGGATCAATGGCTCTATAGCCATCAGCCCTATAGGTCCTGATTTTGTAATCATGGGTCATCAAACTGTCAGTCTCTCTGAACAGAACAGTACAAGGTGAAAGGTCAACAAGATCCGTTCCTAAGGGGTGCACTCTCCAAATTACAAGTTCACGTGCTGATTCAATCAGACAGTTACACATGCAGTTAGCGTCACTGGAGGGATCCCCTCATTCACTGGCTTCAATCCCTCAGGACTCACAGAGACTCACATCCAGATACATTACATAGACAGACTCCCAGACGGGCAGACACCCACAGGTACAACAGCCTCAAAAAGCACGCAGAGTAGAGCCACAATGTCCCTGTACACAAACGGAGCATGAGCATGACGAACACTGCATTGGGGTTAGCTGAGGTGCTTTTCTTTCCCAATACTGACTCATCATGTGGACACAGCGCTCCAACTAGAGGGCCCAGGGCTTGGGAGGGACACCAGGGGAATGAATCCACCACGGGACAAACCTCGACCCGTGCAGGAGACTACTGCATGTGAATGAGTGTTGTAATTGTGTAACAGGGAGATGCGTGCATCATTGAAGAGTCCTGCTCTGCAACATGTAGAGGTATATAACAGGTGTGCAAGGCCCTGATTTCTGTTACAGTCACTGTCCTTTGACTTAACAAAAACTAACTTTTAGGCACAGTGGTGAATTTTAACATTAACATGACATTTAATTTAGCCAGATGTTTATCAAATGTGAAATAAAATGCAGGGTGGCTGTGTTAAAAAGACTTGTGTGCAGTAAAGAATGATAATTAGAGTTAAATATTAGAATTGTAACAAAAGATAAGAATTCAAAAGATTATGGATTTATGTGATACAATTATTCAAATTGTGTATATTTACATTCAATTAATTGGTCAATTTGCATTATATTGAAATGTAAAATATACATGTAAGGCCAACTGGACAATACAATTTTGAACATGTGCCATGTTTAGTGCAAATATGCAAGAATGCAATGCAAAGGAATAACAGAGGACAATATGCTAGACAAGGCGGAGGATAGAGGTCAGAGGTCACCATCCTGATGCCCTGAGTGAAAAAGCTGTTTTTAGGGTCCCCCTATGTTGGACTGTTAATAAACTGCACTTTTAATAAAGGGGAATTTAAGATAATATTTTTTTGTCTTTGTCCTCGCTCTTTGCCTCTATTCTTTCTGCTTGGCTTTGATGTAAACACACGCGCGCATCTACACACACACACACACACTTGCACAAACAAAGTCATATTATAAAAAACAGGCCACGGGCGGTTTAGGTAATGAACGTACTTTAAATGGTAGGAAAAAAGCTCTAATGAGTATATGTAAGGATATTATTATATATATTTGCTTCAGGATGAACTTTAATCAAGTGAAGCATACTAACATGTACATCCATCTGAAACATAGTAAATTGCAACACAAAACTATTATAGTACATAATATCAATATTGTTTTATGTAAAGTTATTATAGCAGTTATTGAATTAATTCCTAGTTATCTTTCATATTATTTTGTCTGCTAATCTCACCCTCATTCACAGACAGTGTTAGGTTGTAATAAAAAGATTTTGAACAATAACAACAGCCACTATCCATCAGCACACATGTACTTTCCCCCCATGACTGTCTGTATGAATGTTAGTACAGGCTTGGTGTTAACATTTCCTTCTTCACCATCATGCTGATTCTCAGTTAAATCTATGAGTGCTTTTAAAGTGATTGTAAAATATCAGAAATTAGATCCAGGAAAAGAAACCGTCAGCTCTTCCTCAGCAACAGTTGATTTATCTGTGATCCTGCTGATCTGCAGCCGTTAAAACACTCCTCACATTGACTTTACAATTTCATATGATTATAATTGCTCCCTTGTTTATGTACAGTGTCTGTTGTTTAACTACAGTGGCACTATCCTATGTGAGTGCTTCAAGCAATTAATAGATTGTCATGTTCTTATTATACATGTTTTTGTCAGATTTCCACTAGATTTATGAAGTGAAACATTATATATTTGTAACCCTGTTTGTCTTATATGCCCATGGTTTTTTTGTAACATGTGCGGGGGGGATTTTTAGCTGTTCGATACCTACACTTTCATTTAAAAAGGGAACAGGAATGATGATGGTCTGCTATGTCATACATTTCATACTTTGTATCTGTTTACAAGTCTCACAATGCAGTTAGTGTCTAGTCCACATATTATAATATCAAGTTTACTTTTTGCTTCAGTGCTGCTACAAGTGCTGATACTCTAGGTCTATTTTCTAACTCTCTCGATACAGCATGAATGTGACAAGTTTGAGTTATAAAAGCTATGAGTATTAAAACATTATCATTAAGATAATTAAGTTCACACTAGAAAGCAACAATGACATTAAAATGGTCACTCTTCAATGGCATTACCAGGATAAGAATGAAATGGTTTCCTTCAAATGTGCTAAATTGAGAGATGCCAATTTGTCATATATTATTCATTCTGAAATAGTGGAATTATGGCAAATTTCATTCAAGAAAAAGTACATTTATTTTGCATATATTTCGGGCTCAAAGATCAGAGTCGGTAATCCCAGATAGTTTGAAGTGTATTTTTCCACTCCAAAAGAAAAACTCATAGCGGCAGAGTTTGAAGCTGCCAGCACCGTCAACAATAACGTGCTGCTGTGTGTGCGGAGATTTATTGCTGGCTTTGAAAAGCTTAATCACATAAAAAAGAAACACATATATTCTGGAAAATGAACATGTAGCTAATAATTAATTGGGATGAGATCAGAATTCGGACACAATGATGGCTTTTGACGAAGAGCCATATTTAGTCAATAGTTTGTGAGTCTCTTTTTAACCGTAGCAAATTATAATACATTTTTAAAAATGTAATAGATTCTGATATCAGGGTAATCCGAAGACAACCACACACACACACACGGATGATTTTAGTGTCTCATTAATTCCACAAAGCCAGTCACCAGAAACACAAATGCTACCTTTAAACAAAAAACACAAGAAAAGCACAAGAGAGCTATGAGACAAATGTCTGGGACCTCTGAGCGTGTTCTGTTAGGGCCGATGCTCCTCTTACTGTCCTTATTTGAGGGTCATTGCCACATTGCCCTCACCCTCTGTTCTGCCAGCGGCATCCTCAGGCTTCACTGATGCCCCTCTGAGCCTCCACCTTGTCCCACACAGACAGCACACACCAAACTAATCTGCTCGCACAGTAGCTGGCCGGACATCTGTCCGTGATAACCCCCTGGATCGTCATATGTGGGTTAAATCGTGGCGCTGTGTTGTGAGACGCTAAGACATCCCATGTAAAACCAACAAACTCGTGTCACAAAAAGGTCACCAGCCTCCGCTTGTGATATCAGAATATGAGTGGAGATAACCACTACAACAGCGGCGTGTGGAAGACCGACCGACAGCAAATGCTCAGCTTAAAAAGAACAAGGGGTTTCTTATATTGCGGTTCCCCTTCTCCTACACTGAAGGCTGGATAAGCTCTTTTGTTAGGCACTCAGAGATATTCAAATCACCCCCAAAAATCCTGCATAGCTAAAAATGGACTTCTTATCAACTTTTCTGGTTCTCTGCTTTTTTATTTCCTTCTGAGGAGCAACTTTGTTCAAAAAAGTTCTTGAAGTGATTAAAAACAGGCATGCTGAGAGTGACTTTGCATTAAGTTGAGTTCACCCACACAAAAGGTTATCAGAGCTGTTAATCGCAACCATTTCATTCACTAATCCCGACCAGATTGTGTGGTGCATGTATTCATGCAGACACGCACACAAACACAGACATGAAACTTACTTGCAGAGTGATCAATGCACGCGACCATATTCCAAAGGTTTAGGTAGACAGTAAACCCCAATTCAGGCCTCTGGCTCATAAAACGTGTCGTGGAAGATGTAAAGGAATTCAAATCGGAAAGCCTCACGAGTGAGGGATAAAAATAGAAATTGCTGAACATTGTGGTCAAAAGTGAGCCTCGGCCTGCGAAAATCTTGAGAGGAGGAAGTCTTTACTGAGATGGATGAATGAGCTCTTCTTTTACTTGCAGGAGGGAGGTGGGTTTGGAAGGACCATTTCTCTCTCAGTATTCATGGGAAACTCAAAATTACCTCATTAACAGTGTCCGAAGGGGAGAAACGCACCGCTAAACTGGTTCCATATGTTCCAGGATAAATCTCTGAGGCAGGAGCAGCCTCTCCGTGTGCATCTGTGTAGTTTCTTCTGCTGAATGCAGATAAAGTTCATGCATGTAAATTCTCTTTTTTTAGTAATATTAAGTTCATCAAGAGTACCAACAAGTTCAGAAGGTCATTGCTCTGCCGCCAGACCTTGTAAATATTTATCCTTTGGTTAAGAAGCCTGGCTTCCTGATCAGTTACAAATGAAAGATTACTTCCTTTTTCTTCATTCAAAGTCACTTTCAAATGATTAAATACAAAAAAACAGAGCAGATACAGACAACAAACAAGCAGCAAGTACAAGGCGATGAAGCAGCATACTCACTCTACTCCTTCTCTCCCAGATACCAGGTACTGTGTCCTTTGTCCCCCTGAACCTGAGGCCCCTCATCTCTGTCCCCTCGTCTCACTTAGCCTCCTTTATATACCCATTAACCTAGGCTGGCATCAAACAGCCCTGACCTAAAATCAACAACGGCATCCAGACAACAAAAAAAACTCAAAACAAAACTCACGGCTCCGTGGCCGTCTTCTTCTCATGAGGAGCTTCAGTGTGTGTGCTTAACCAAGTGTGAGCTCTTCCTGAAAGAGAGAGGAATGAGGGAGGCAGAGCATCTTGCCTCTCTCCCCGTGGTGCTCAAAATGGTCCTCACTTACCCCCTCATCCCCTTTCAAACTGGGTCATGGTTGGGGGTGGGGATGGGTTTGTGTTTGTATGTGTGGTGATGATGAAGATGAGGAGGAGGTGGTAGGGTTTTAATACCCCTTGGAGGGGTGAAGAGAAAGGGAAGTCTGACTGGCAGACAGTGATAGAGTGGAAGAGGAAGTACATGGTTTTGGAGGTAAAAGATACTCAACTCATTGACGCTGTGAGACCTCTGGCCACTGAGCACAACAGGATTAGGCTTTTAGGAAAGGGTAAGGCAATTAGAGGCCTGGGCTTTATGTTTCAGTAACACTGTTATAGTGCATCCCATGTAGTTTATATGCATCCTTTTAAGTCCAGTAGATTCTAATTTAATAACTCGAAGATTTCATTTTCTCTACGTAGAAAAAACATTTTGAGCTTTTAGTAAAAAAGGATATCTTATATCACTGAAAACAATGATATGAAATATACGGGAGGGTAAGCGCAAGTAGACATGTAGGGAGGACGACAATGGGCTTATTACAGTCACAGATACTTGTTTTTTATCAGAGCATGATTTATTGATTGCTGTCGGAGTACAATGAGAATTTGACCAAACGTAACAAAAATGTATTTAAAGAAGATTACCAACTCTGGCTTTAATTTTCAGTATCTGCCCCATAAGTCCAGTGGCCACGAGTTTTATACCAAGTCCAATGTGTCAAAGCACAACAAATAATTGATGCCCAACATGCTGTGTGTTTTGAATGCCAGTAGATGTTGGAGTACTAAGAAGGCCAGTGAGCTGCCAACTATAAAATAAACTAACAACTAGTTCACACAGAAAGTTGTTGTAAAAGTCATAAAAGGACACTTTGAACTCTTTGAGATAAAAGTTGGGAAACGTCCAAACAATCAGCTGACCCTGGCTTTTCTAAATGTTTGATGTCAACCACCCATACTGCAGTTTCTGCTTGCAGATATATGGGCACTTGGCCGTAATCCTCCCCATCAATTTCAGCTGCATGCCCTGCTCTCCATCACTCGGCTCCCTCCCTAAAGCCCCTCTCACAGAGTCATAATCATGCAACGCTACGAACAATAACAGTTGTTCGTTTGATATTGTCCAAATCCACTCACCAGCGGTGGTTGCTCAAATTAGTACTGCACGCTATCTCAGCCTCTTTTCTTATCTCTCTCCTCTGAGCGGACCAATTGCTATCGCCACATTTCACATATCATGTGCTGAGAAATCAGAGGGTATAAATCCTCTTTAAATTCATATCATGTCGTTCAAAGTCCACAGCTTTCGTTAAGTCTTTTTTTCTTTAATGTACAGCTATTGCAATTTTTCCATTTTGTTTTGATGAATGTGAAATTGAATAAGTGGTGAAATGTATTTTTCCATCTTGGTAATAACCTTGAATAATTTGACAGCCACATCTCCTTTAGATGTGAGTGTTTCATGGGGCATTTCTTCAGTCATACAGATTTACATAGAAAACTGTACTAGATGTGATGATGATGTTGCTGCACATATGGCTATAACATGCGTACCAAAGAAGAATAACATACTAAAGGCTTTTTCCTATGTGGCTATGAGTGCATTGACAGCAAAATCAAAAGTCCCCAGCTCAGTTCTGGCCTGGGTACCCCCTGTGTTCAATCTCTACCTTGTGAATAATACACACTAAATCGCTATGTAAGCCTTTTTTTTTTTAATCTGTGTGTGTTTGTATATACCACAGTCGAGGTCGTCTTTGCAGACTCAGCCAGCAAAAGAGGGGGGATTATTTATTACTTTCATTTTTTGCTGACATAAAGTGGAACAATTCCCCATTTCTGCCACGGCCATATCCTCGCTCAAGGGGGTATAGCTAAGTGGTAGAGCATTTGACTGCAGATCAAGACGTCCTCAGTTCAATTCTGGGTGCCCCCTTTATTAGGGAAAACATGAAATAACATTATATAATACTTGGGCACTTTGACCAGATGTTCGTGGTGCCACCTGTGACCCAAATGCAAGCTACAGATTAATACAAAATAGCTGTTTAATATGTAGTATATTCACATTGGAAAAGTTACACATTAAGTATATTCAAGTCAGACGTCAAAACTAAATACATTTAATTTTTTAGTGTGTGGTTGATTAAAAAAAGTATTGCATCTTAAAAAAAGAGATTTAGCTTTTTCTGTTTGCAAAGTTGTTGCATAATACTGTATTACTTCCAGTTAGTATATAGCAGTTAAGTATGTGAATTATTCTGATATACTAACAGCTAAAATATGCTGACAGTTAACAGTTATAGCACATACTGTATGGAACTAGAAGTATGGACTTGAGTACCCTCAACAGTGTTAATATTAAATGA
Source organism: Ophiodon elongatus (assembly GCA_016806645.1). Taxonomy (NCBI): domain Eukaryota; kingdom Metazoa; phylum Chordata; class Actinopteri; order Perciformes; family Hexagrammidae; genus Ophiodon; species Ophiodon elongatus. The sequence goes on along the minus strand of JACSYO010000671.1, from coordinate 879,360 downwards.
TACAGCTGAGCATTATTGCTAATAGTTATGGTTAGCTGTTAACAACAACTACTTTATATAAACACGAATGCTGTAGCTCCTCCTGCTGTCATAGCAGTTTGCAGTAACTCTGAAGAGACATTTCAGAGCAGTGCCAACTCATACTCATCATCTCTTTGGTCTTCAGCGCAGCACTAGAAAGACTGTTAATATTAGATGTCTCTAAGCTGTGGTTGGCGTACACATGAGAGGATCTACTGGCTTCCTCACAGAGACAATATATATTAGACCAGAGTTAACAATGTGTTTCAAATCAGTTGACTCTGACTGGAACTGTAATATAAACTCTGTATCTTTCATAATGCATTTCTGAGCGGATCTCATTGAAATATTCCCAACCAGGAGAGAGGAGTTTGTGTAGCCTGGTGGCCACTGGTATAAAAAGGTTAAAAAAAAGTGAAGTGATATGTTATTTGGATACAGTCCGAGTGCTATATCATCTTATTTAGGCTCTTTCTGATTTGTGTCAATGGCTTATAATATTTAGTGCAGAACTAACTGTGGTATATTAACCTCCCTTGGTACAACTTTACCGGCCCTATGTGCATAGATCTGGGCTTCTGCTCCTCATGTATACACTTGGACTACATAGAACAGTATTCAAATGATTGTATGCATGCGTGTGTCTTTTGATTACACACAGAATACATACATACATACATAGTGATGCATGCAGTCTGACAGCATGAGGATCATGTCAGATTATGTTGCAAAGAAACCTCTCATTTCTCGTACCACTCCACAGCATAAGAGCAAGAGTTTTTCTGCTTGACGTTTGAACCAACTTATCAACACTCCTACTATGTTCTGCCTGAAATATTTGGTATTCTGAGTGCATATAAACAGCTTTTAAAATTATGTATGTAGCAGCATGTCATTAAAGAGACTGCTTATAGATGGATTGAGGAGATTGTTGTTTCTTAACTCCCATAATCCTTCAGCCCGTCTGCATAAGCCAAACTAATTTGGCTCATTTGACAGTGTATCGTCCATGTAAACATCAAAGCACTTTTAAGAAGGTTTGAGTGGCAGATTCGTCAGACGTCTTGTCATTTTTTTCACATTACAGTTTCACTCAAGCCATAACAGCAATTTCTCTTTTTCCGAGTTGTGGACTGACGTGTTGTTATTAATGTGCATTAAGCCTGACACAGCAGTGTCATCATGAAATGGGGATTTCATGGAAAAGTTTCTCTTCCTTGGAAGAAAAGCATCTTTAAAGATGACAACACAGTCCTCATCAACATGTGAAGTTTACCACCAGGAATTTGAATTTGAATGACAACTTCCTGATGGTAAACTTTCCGAGGACTGACTTAACTCCAAGTAATAAAACAACCACAATTTTAAAACACTTCCTCCCCTGCGACCAAGTTCACGTAAACCACTCAGTGTTGTATCCCACACCAACATCCCGTTTCAACTGTACTGATCCACCATTATCACTGACTGAACCAGTAGCTTTAGTGGAGCTCTCCTCCATACTACTGGTGACTGAGAGCGCTGTTCTCAGCTCAGCCGTGAGCCTATGAATAGACCACAAAGGCCTGCTCTCAGCCTGATAAATATGTTGATAATAATAATCTGTTGAGCTATTAGCCTTATGTACAGTGCTTGTATAGGCTAGTTTTGTGCTGAACTGAATGTAACAGCTGGGACTAGCAGCAGACGGAAAGTACTGAACTGAAGATAGTCAGAATCAGTGCTGAGCGTTGCCGTATATATGTTGATGTGTTTGCTTACTGGGGCACGTACTGAAGTGCATTTGAAAGGTGATGTGACTGCTTAGCTTTGGGAAAAAAATGACCGAGTTACATATTCAGAGGCTACAACTCTTTGAACTAAACTGAATGAAATGATTTGGGATTTCCATCTCTAGTTCCAACAGGCATTACATTGCAGATGAAAGCGTTAAAACATTATTTAATGAGAAATCTTTACTGTAAGCCACATCTCCTTCTAGTTTAATCATACAGTGACCCTGTCTGCATAGAGAGTCACAGGAGTAGCTGTTACTGTAAACTATGTGTTTGGTGTAAATAGTGGCAACAGAGATACTTGTGATTTCTTTGTTGAACTATGTAGATGTGGATTTAGTTCAGGATAAACTGTGGGAAGATGTGTTTCAAGATATTATATGTGTGTTGTTTATAAAGCCAAAGAAAGACACGTAGCATTTGGGCCCACTGCCCAGCATAGAGAGAGCAACCAGGGAGCAAGAGACTGTCTTGGTGTTTGGGTCGGGTGAGCAGCTTCCAGTGGAATTAATGTTTGGACACCTTTTAGCCTAATTACATCCCACTGGTATGAGCCATTGGCCAAACATTTGACAGCAGATCAGGAGGTCTCGTGTTAAACTTTGGCTGCCTCTCTTGTTTACACAGTGATAATGTGCATTTTTTTATGTCAGTGAATCCAAAACCAAAGTGTGAGCAGACTCAGTGAGAAAGCACTGTAGGTCAATAAGTTTGTTCACTGACCAATAAAAAACAACTTGTTTTGTTTGAAGTTGAAGGATTGAGGCCAAGAGCTGACAATGTTCTTTACTCTCCAGTCAGGCATGAATAGGAAGTTGACAATCAGATGGTATAGCTCACTGGTAGAACATTTGACTATTGATCAAAAGGTCTTTGGATCAAGACTCTTGATCTCCCACTATAGACCCTTCCTAAAAAAAAGACTAAATGTATCTATAGCAAAGAGGGTTAGAGTGGAGAGGGTTAAATATATGCTATCTTTAGTTCAAATAAGCAGTAAAAAAATTAACAACATCCACTATCGTAAGATATCTCAAATATTGTCCCTCTAACAGTCAAGATACACCCACACAAAGACATGTAAATACATAATTAAATACTTCAGAGAAAATAGGAGGGAATTACACATTTTGATATTGTTCTAGGTAGAGATACTTCATAAAAAATCGACGCCTGATAAGAGTCTGAATGATGCTGTGATCCCATATAGAACCTCTAGATGTCAACATTGTGTGGAAGCACTGTAATACATTGTTATTGTGGTCAAACACATTTCACAAGCAGAATATACATGAGCCAGAATAAATAAATCAGACGACTCAACAAGGTCATCTGTAAGGCAAAATGAATGTGAAACGGTTTAATTTTATCGATCATCTTCTGTTAAATTGCAGGAATATCTGCACAAACTGTTGCCTCAGTACACAATTACTTTTATTGAATCAATATAGACGCAAGATGCTCACGGCAAGTAAAACAGCATGTATCTGATCATTTTATTTAGTACCGTGTAATCACTGCTGCTGATTAGTGCTGCAGCCAGAGGGGGGATTTATTAGTTTAATTACCTGAAGTGAAATGTGTTTTGTTTCTAGCTGGAACGGAAACCTGGAGAGTTTTAGAACACACTAGTACATAGTTTCACAACTGTGGCTGCGATGTTACCTATATGGAGGATGAAAAATTACTTAAATATAATTCAATAAATAAATGTATAAATAAATACAAGAATAAATAAATAAATGCTTAAATAAATGTGTAAATACATAAATAAATATATAAATAAAGGCTGAAAGAAATACAGAAAGAAATCAATGCTGAAATAAAAGAATAAATAAATGCTTAAATAATATGGAAATAAATAAATGAATGCATTGATAGATAAATAAAAGTTGATTATCAAACAGCACATAAAGAAAGAAATATCTTACTTTTTTTCTACATTTTTGTTCACCTACATTTATTCATTTATATATTTCTGTGTCTGTATGCTAATTAGGTGGGAGGTCTTTACCTTTGTCTAAAGCAGGATTGGTTACAAGAGTATGATCGATTCGGGTCCACTACTTCTACCTTGCTAACGATGCTGATTAATGTACAGTAACGTTGAAGTGGGCTAGCCCGCTCAGTTATCCGTTAACAGAAGTTGAGAGACAGAGAAAGCGACCCTTGGATGGACTGCCTATAATCAGTACTAGAAAGCAATGATATTGGGGAAACATGTTGGCTAACGATAGCATTTCACACTTTACAGGAATGTGATCTGTTTGAACTGATGCACAGCACGAATGAATAAATCACTCATCACCGGCGATAGTAATTTATTCTTCACGAGGGCTTTAGCGTTAAAAACTGTTCCCTGCAGAAATCTACCGTCCACTGAGTGTCTGGGTGTCAAGTTATGTGAAGGCAGTGGAGGTCAACTTGGTGCATTAGCGCTCCTCGGTGGTGCACAAAAAGTGACAAAGCAGTTTAATATAATATATTGTGCACTGCTAGAAAGTTTTATGACATTGTCTTCAGGGAAGATTTGCTTGGAATCGTTTGCCACTGTCTTGCTCCCCTAATTTACCAATCCTGCGTAAGAATGAGGTTAAGACTGCCTACCACATTAACATATGGACACAGAAATATAGAAATAAATAAATGAAGGCAAACAAAAATGTAGAAACAGATTAATTCATTAATTTTACATTTAGGTATTAATTTATATGTATTTATTTCTGCATTTAATTATATGTCAGAGATTCTGAATCTCAATGTCGGGGATTCAGATTTCTGCTAGTTTAATTTGAGACACTACGGCCACCACATAACTCTACATAGATCTCAGGCTGCACTAAGGTTCCATATGTTTAGATATATAATGTTTCCACAGGGGGAACCCAGATTTGAACTGAGGACCTCTTGATCTGCAGTCAAATGCTCTGCCCCCTTCCTCTGCCATGATCACATAGCATACTATGTAGGGAGATGGATGGATGAATAGGGTCTAAAGATATCATTCCATAAACACTATAAATAGTGTTCTCCTGCTGAGAATACTTGCTAGAGGAGACCGACACACTATTTTGTCTTATCTGTTAACTTTTTTGCTTTTGGTAATAAGTCCATTTTTGGTCATGTTATTTTGATCAAGCTCACATCTTTAGTAAGAGATCTGATGTAGATATTTTCTAAAATGTACTATACTCTTCAGTTTGCATTTTATAATCGTCTTGATTACTTGGAAAGACAATGAAAAAAGAGCACAGTTTGTAAGGAGTGAGTTCACCATTAACTTAATGTATCTACATTTTATGTAGAACAGTGTTTGAATATTTTATGTCACCCTTGACTGCAAGAGAAGACCTTGGGAATGTTTCACCCTTGTTCATTTCTGTTCCGTAATTAGCATGGAACAAATTAATTAACATGAGGTGGATGAAGGCTACAGCATCTACATGCACAGGTTCATTATCAAACACAAATATTCAGAGGCTCATGAGTGAACTCACAAATACATATATGGTTGAGAGGAAAAGTGATCCCTCTTTGACTCAGTAACTAAATTCAGTATTAAAATAACCGCTAAGATAAGAGGCAGTATAGCTCAGTGGGAGAGCATTTGACTGCAAATCAACAGGTCCCCAGTTCAATTCTGATGTGAACAGTGCCCCACACTGAGGTACGCTTAATAGTAGCAAGCCTTCAAAGCTCACAGCTTTAAACTTCACAAGAGCTACACCATGTTTTATTTAGATCCACAACGTGTTGATTTCATCTCTGCTCAGATTTTCCATACGTCTCTTTAATTTGTTGACCATTGACTCTGTAAAATAAGATTATAAGAGCCCTGTATCCCACCTCGGTACAATAGACTTATATTATCTTATGTTGTTACTGTCACGCTCATGGGGTTATAGATTTGTGTTGGAACATAACACTCTGGGTACCCCTTCTGTTGATAAGACACATTATGTAGAGTCATAGCTGTGACTCCATTTATGTAATATTACCGTTGTTTTGTCCTCTAAAATGTGAAACTGGTGTCAGTCTGTTCGTAAGTAAACACATTGAGCATGTTTTTGTTTAGTATCATAACTGAATTATACATTATCAACGACAATATGACATAGACTTTAAATAAAAGAAAAAACAGCAAGTTGGAATAAAATCACTCTATATTTAAATAGACTGTATTATAGTTTATTTACGTACAATTTTCAGTTGTATCTGTATGTATAAAAAAGTGATCCAATCGTCAATCTTGTACTGTTTGATGGATCACTTTTAAATTCCTTTGCACGCGATGCATGCACTACATCTGTGGTGCAATAGATCAGAGGTCAGCAGATGTAATGATGAAAATCTTGCAAACTAGTGACAATAGATATTTTTTACTTTGGGTAGTCAAAAGAACAAGTGTCCTTACATTGTATTGAATATAATTTACAACTAGAGCATAACAAAGCAACTTTAAGAATCTATTAAATGTAGCATTATTATAGGGGAGGGGTTTAACTCAGCAGCAGAGCATTAGACTGCAGATCAAGAGGTCACGAGTTCAACTGGATGCCACCTAATTGACAAGGATTAGCATTTTCTTGCACAATATTTCTGCTTTGCACAGACAGAATTAATAAAACATATTTTAATACATTTTCTTTCCTTGCTCAGCATTAGTTTGTGCATTTCAATTATTTCCTAACCTTTTCTTTTGAACCCCCTAGAATTAATTGCAATACAGAACAGATGACTACATATGTTCTTTGAGATTTGTCTCCATCACATGCACAGCAGTGGGACTGAGCCACGCTTTATTTCGTACTTTGCCATAAAAAGTCTTTAACTTATCAGCCTTTAAGATTCTCATCTCTAATTAGCGGCGAGGAGACAAGTTAACCTGAGTTAAACGGATGGTTGTGCGTCTCGGTGAGCATGTGTTCGTTATCATTCACAATCTTGCATGCCAAGACACACATGCACACACTAGGAGGCAATTGTCTCCTCAGGCTCAGGCTCACCTGCACGCTCAGAGACTCATTAGAGAAGGAAGGTGGAAGAGTAGCAAGGAGGAAGGAGCTGATGGAGGGAGGCAGGGAGGGAGGGAGGGCAGAAAGAGGAGTCAGAGGATCTGTGTGTGAATGAAGGCAGTGTGTGTGTTGACTTAGTATGCACATACAATATATGATGCATTAGAGATACAAAATGTGTCCCAGTAAGAAAGTTAAAGGGTATTGCTAAAGCAACGTGTTCCTGAGGAGAAAAGACTGCTCTTGTGTTTGTGCGTTTATATATACGTGTGTATTTGTGTGTACTCGTGTGTGTGTGTGTGTGTGTGTGTGTGTGTGTGTGTGTGTGTGTGTGTGTGTGTGTGTGTGTGTGTGTGTGTGTGCCTGGGTGTGAGTCAGGCTGAGAGTGATTCAGAATTAGATGTTTCCTGTTGTGTCTTCAGGCAGGGATGGAGCGTATTCGACGTGTGGAGGTGTCTACATGTGTAGGTGCATGTGCAGAGCACCTTTGCCTTTGGTGACAGGTTTAGAGGGCAGAGGGAGTGTGTGTGTGCGTGTGCGTGTGCGTGTGCGTGTGTGTGTGTGTGTGTGTGTGTGTGTGTGTGTGTGTGTGTGTGTGTGTGTGTTCTTGTTTAAACCTCTGAATGTGTGTGCTCACAAGCTACTGTACATGTGTGTTATTCTTTTTATCAATATCATTCAAATTTTCCAGGGTAGTGGTCAGTCTTTCATTACAGTGCGTGTTCACTTCTCTGACAGATCTCTTCCTGAGGCGGCTGCTGCTGTTAAATATCACACACCTGGATGCACAGCGTGTGCCGCTCCCTCTCTTTCAGTGTCTTCTAAGACCCTATTACCACGCTAATAATATGTGCAACAAATCACACAGCATTTTCACCTTGATGAGTCTTCGTCAGAGAGGCCATACGGCACACACGGGAATTAGGGATGACTATCTTTAATACCACAGGAGCTGAAAAGCCGGGCAGAGGGAAGACGGATGAAGGAGAAGAAGGTTTCTTTAAATAACACCCCAAATATCTATAAATACCACTTCTGGTTTCAAAATCCATCTACTGTATCTGTTTGTGCTGTGAAATAGGGAATGGGAATTGTTGGTATATATGACACACAATCTGATGATTAAAGAGCAAGAAAGCTGTTTTGTATCTTATAATACTGCTGCTGTATACATGTATGAAAAATGATGTTACATGCTTCACCAGTGGTGTAAGACCTACTCAGATATTTTACTTTACCAACTGAAAGTAGTGATAACAGAATGTAAAAACACTAACAATTAACAGTTCTGCACTTCATTTTTTAAGTTAAAGTATACATTTTTAGAGAAAAGTAGTAGAGAAAAAGGTAAAAAAATTAAACTGCACTGATGCAGAATGATCTATTATATTATATTTATTGTATATTATAATATTGTCTCGTGGTGATTTAAGTTCATTCCTGAAGGAGGTTTGTTTACATAGTTACACATTTAAAAAAATAAAAAGTAAAGTCAACTCTGGACAAACACAATGAAGAAGAAAATTATGAGTAATTATATAAATACACAAACAAGCAGACTCAGGAAACAGAAGTTAATTAAAAGTAGCCATTGGTATTTTAACAAACCAAGCAAGCTAGGAGAGAAATATTTAATGAAACATAAAGTACTGGATCTTGGAACACATAAATATATCTTCTTTATATACTTTTGTGTCATTTAATCTTTGACATTGCATCATATAAGGTCTGGAAATGCTAAATATGCAAGCTAAATATTAACATCTATCAATGTTGTGAAATAAGAAGTACAATAGTTCACTCTGAAACAGTGGAGACAAAAAAGGAAATCAATGCACACATGAAACCATGACACAAATGTTACCTGATAACAATCATTTTCATTAGTTAAACACAACCCAGTCAATGCAAATGTATCAAGGTTGTGTGAGTTATGAAATGTTAATCTGTTAATTGTAAGTCTGAAAGTGGCAATGGGTGCACACTTATCTTGAAATGCAAAATCATTTTGGCAGTATGTAAAAGATTGCAATTATTATAATTATAATTATTTTGCAGATCCTAAATTAAGTTGAACTGGCTATGTAGGCCTGATGCATTCACTCGCCTATGTGTTTGTAGAGGACTTTGGTAACCCACTTATGCAGCTGGATTTGCATTGAGTGAATTGAAGCGAAAGATTTAAATGGCATCAGTCTTGCTATTAAAGCAAAGCAAAACATCAGACAAACAGGGAGGAGCAGCTCTCTCTCTCTCTCTCTCTCCCTCCCTCTCTCTCTCTCTCTCTCTCTCTCTTTGTATATATATATGTGTGTGTGCGTGTGTGTGTGTAGAGGAGCAGGGGGAGTGCTGTCCCTTGCCTATGTTCAGTGTGTGCAGCAGCTGCAGCTTTCAGCCTCAGTCTACACTGTAGGGGCCATTCTGTTGTCTGAAAGACTGATAGATACAAAGAGCAGAATGGTGATGAGAGATGACTCCGAGGAGAGCACTGATGGTGCGTTTCAAACACACTCATTCCCCCTCTGTGTGTTGCAATTCAAAATTTGTATGAAGTGAAAAAACTAAAAACACGGTTCCGGGTCAAGGATTCAGAGCAGGCTCAAAACATAAGGGTCGCACCATTTGGAGCTTTTTTTGGATGAGGCGAACACGAGGGTAACGCGGCCATCAAAGCGTGTGTCGATTTCACAACTGGCCAGAGGGCAGGAAAATCTGGAGAATTTGGAGAGAGTAGTCCCCTCCCTCCTGCCTTAATACGAGGTCTTATCCTTTGTTGTCCTCTATGCGTGACACAGGGGGAAAAAAAGAAAAGACCATGGATACAGATGCTGACTTACGCCTGATGCACACATATGTTACAGAGGAAAACCCTGCAAGCGAAGCAATCAATTCTCACACTATAGAAACAAACAGACATGCGTGTACACCTAAACACACAAAGGGAGCTAAACACGCATTGGCGCCCACAGTCTAATGAGACAGAATTGGCGAGAGTGCATGAATGGAGTGCCTTGTTTCAGCCCATGGTACCAAGAGCTGTGCAGAGACAAAGCTCTCATGCAACAGCTCCATCCATAGTCTGCCATGGAGGGTAGAAAATGGAGTAGCTCGCAAGCCAGCGCACAGTATAGAGATATTAAAATATCAGAAAGCGTGGGGACTCTGCACACTACTATCCTTCCTCACCATCCCCCACCTTCCTCCCTGTGGGCCCTCGCTACCCGCCCCCACAAATCCCAGCACACCCTCACCCTTCTGCTAACCTCCCTCATTCTGCTCTCACTACTGTTCTCTGTCCCCATCCCCCTCTCCAAAACCTTCACATCCTCATCATCATCCACGAAGGACCAAAAGGACAGACACTCTTTACACATCACTTACACCACATGCCACTGGATGAGAATAATGGTTCATTCCAAGCTGGCGGTAATGTACATACATACATACGATGCCTCTGGGCCAGTAACCAGCTATGTAACCCAATCAACACCTGATGATGACATGAATATTTATCCTTGATTACTGCAACTTGTGTATATTTTTATTACTGACTAATCCTTCAATCATCTTCTCAATTAATTGTTTGGTCTATAGAATGTCAGAAAATAGTTAAACATGTCACAATTTCCTAAAGCCCAAAGTGATGTCTTCAAATTGCTTGTTTTCTGAAACGCAAAGATATTCAGCGTACAATCACATGAATCAAAGAAAAGAAGCAAATATTCAAAATGAGAGCTGAGAATTTGGATTTTCTTCCCACAAAACAAACTGTTAATTGTCTGGGGACACTTCAGATTTATAGCCTGTGACCCTACTGTGACCCTATGACCCCTATTTGGAAACAACTGCTCCAGTTTATGACCAGGCAAACCAAAGAGTGATATTTTTCACAATTATGTATGTATATATATATATATGTATAATCATATGATTATTATTTTGGAATGGGGTATAGCTCAGTGGCAGAGCATTTGACCCAGGTCAACTCTGGGTGCCCCCTGCTCCACCAACTTTTATTTTTGCTCAACTCCAGATGCCCCCTGAAACTGTATAGATATAACTCAAGTACCATTTTTACCTTGTCCTGTCTCACAAAGCCAGAAGGCGTAGCTTTGCTCTGGGAATGGAGTTTATGTGTACTTCTGTTTTGAGTGTCCATGGCAGCCACTGAGAAACAAACAGAGAAGAGATAACGGTTTCCAAACAAAGACACAGCTATACTGAACAGCTCAGAGTGTTCGAGATGACTGTTTCTTTTATTTTGCTGCGTCACTTTTTGAAAACTCTACTCCTTGTGACTGCACGTTCAAGGGAAGTGTAGTGTCCAAAATGTAAACCTTCTTTTCAGGGGTGACACCTTTTTCTCTAAACAAAGATTTTTCTGTGCCGTACAAGTCATACTCAGAAAAAAGGTAGAAATATCAGAGGGTGATAGAGCTACATTAAAAATGATTAGGATCTCCTATCTACTTAAAGAAGAACACAGATTGCCCTTAACCCCCTTGATATTGGTTTTTATGAAGGGTTTCTGAGCGCCATGGTTAGTTGAATGCTTACAGCGCATGCCACAAAGTCACCGGTGTAATTCCAGCCGTGGACCTTTGTTGCATGTCATACCCCTTATCTTACCCCCTGACTGCCTTTTCACTGTCAACTGTCTAGTAAAGGCCAGAATGACAAAAAATAATCTTTAATAAATAAATGGTTTCCATTCTCCCGTCAGATGCAGGTAGCATCTTATCCTTAACACTAGCTCTTATTTTGAAGGGGCACTCAAACTGAGGGCAACGCTAAAATGAAGGAAACGGTTAAGAAGTCCTTTAGCTCATGTCATAAAAAGTATTAAAGAAGTTGTAAAATAAGTTATGTTGCAGACAATTTAGCTTCAACTTTAACAAATCAGGGTTGTTTAATCAGGGTGAATTGATGGTGTTTAATTTAAATTTAGCTACGACAATAATTAAAATGTGCTAAGTTTAAAAATCATGTATTTTGTGTTTGTGTGGGCCAGTGAACACCTTGCTCTTAGTGTTAAGTGAGAGACAGAAGTAATGTGAAACAAACTGCTAACAAGCCGTGGACGGAACCAACAACCCCCCACAGAGCAAAAGATTTACGGACTTCAACACAAGGGTCAATTACTACATGCACACACACAAAAACTCACAATTTCTTCACTTATCGATGCGATTGATTTATCGTGCTCAGATGCACTTCCCTGCCAGCTGATGTGTGCAGGAGCTGATTAGATTGGTGATTTATGACGGGCCATGAATAATGGGTCTCTGAGCTCAGCTAGAATTGACCTGAGAAGAGAGGCGCTGGGGATGCATGTTGAAAAGACAAATGGGTTAAGCGAGGTAAAGCGGGGCCGAGGAAAAGGAGATGAAGGGGAACATAAGAGCATTAGCCTGCTCCTGTACAGAAGCTTGGCTTTACTGTGAAGCTCATTGTCTCGGGCCAAAGCTGACCTGAGACCTGCCAACTTCACTCACCCACCTCTGCTTCGTCAGTGCTGACAATGTCAACGCTCACCAAAGAGATGCCAGGAGATTTAAAGTGAGGTATTAATAGTACGTAAATCACAAACAGGTCCCTGAGGATGTAAGACAATGCAACAACACTAATGAGTGACTGATTAACAGCTGTGCCATTAAAGTTGTCCCATTCTTAGCACCTGACATTTCACTTTAAATAAGTTAATAGCTTAACTTCCCCCCCTGTAGCTGGCGTGAAATTGGCACTTATAGCATCATGAGTCGTGGACATCTATTTAGGGTGTGACAATGAGTCAATCACTTAGAAACACGCATGACTTCCTGCTACAATTAATTAGCATTGTGTAATGAAAAGTGGCTTTCGCCCAGCGGCATCGGGGCTGTTTGAATCAGACATCCTAGAGGGGCAACCATTGACTTGACGATTCAAGCTCCGTGCTGCTGTGTTCGATGGCAGCAGCTCCACACACACACACACACACACACACACACACACACACACACACACACACACACACACACACACACACACACACGTGCTGCCAGGAATGAGAGCACATAGACGCACATAGACGCCAAATGCCACTGCCAACCGCAGTTGAATTTGTTTACTCTAGATAAGTAGAGACATCTTTGTGTGACAGTGACTGATTGCTGAGAAGATGCTTTTGGCCGAGCTTGTGGAGAGGAAGAGGCGGGGACGTGTATTCTATGTAACACACGTACATGCATCGTCACGATGCACAGAGCAAACCCATATTCTAATTAAGGTTTTATTTAGGTTAAGCTGTTGACATGAATCCTTGATAATCTGCAACTGAGTCTCCCTGATGACATGAATAAATTACTTCAACACCAATATTCTTGTCCACCTGTGGTGACTGGTCAGGAGATTAAGCAATCTGATGCCTGCTGTCCCCTGCCTCTCTCTTTGCTATACATTACAATGTTCAGACTAGGATAATTTATTTCTTATGTGTTCATGTTGAATGCATAGAAAATGTATTATCCTAGTCCAACAATTGTTATCTATGTCTTTTGACAGACTCCTAAGAAAAAGAATACATTGAGAACCAAACTGGCTCAGAAAAAAACGCTTTAGAAGTCAAAGATGTATTTTAATTTAATACATATAAAGAACAAATAATAATGCGTTCACCTCAAGATCAAACTATACTGTAAGAACTATATGAGAGAAGTTTAAGAGTTTGGGAGAAGGGGTGTATAACTCTAACCCTTGTGACTACACATTCATAGGAATATTGAAATCTTCTTTTCGGAGGTGACACCTTTTTCTCAAAACAAAGATGTTTCTGCACTGTACTATACTATAGTAAAGGGAGAGAAACATTTCAATAACAACAGACTTATATTTAATTTTATGTAATAAATATAAAGAAGAATATTTCACAGTGTTGCAAGTATTTTATGGGAGGTAACCTATGCAAAACGTTTTGTTGAAATGCATCTATAATCATATGATCCAGAGTTTGAGTTTGTTCAGTTAGATAAAAAGTAAAAGCATACAATGGTATCATACAGTAACTTCTCAGTATCAGAGTATATGAGAGAAACTATAACATGCAACTAGTCAAAATAAGGTTAACCGGAATATCATAAAGAATGTAAAAAGTCAAATCTGGGAAGAATTTACTCTTGCAGGCCTGACCCATTGACTTCTTGCTCCCCTGAAATGTACATCATGTACATCTCAGAAATGAGAACACAACATCTTTTGTTCCTATTTATAACATCTGTACGTCCATTGCCTTCAGGAGGTTATTCACTCGCTGCTGTTAGGATGTTTTAGCAGATTCCTCCGGTTGTGGGACACCCAATAAAAAAATAAAATACAAAATGTGTTGTTGGCAGACCCTGACCCTGTTTCTTTTGACAAACCCACAGGACATAATTCATATTTATATCCGGCCATGAATGACAGGGGACAAGGATCTCCCAAGCTATTGTACTTCTGGGTAATAACGCAGTGTCTGTGCATAGCATCCATCAGCCATCATTCACTTTCATCTGACTGCACCATGGACACTATCACTCCACTGTCACTGTACTCGCCTTAAGGAGTAAAGTAGCTGATTGAAGACCCCAGCTGCAGGAAGGGCCAAGGTTTATCAAACTACAATACTAAGAGTAAGAGTTGATACAGAGTTCAGCCTGAATTCATTAAAGTGATTCACACATAGCAACATACATTGTCAGTTTAAATGACAGAGTAAAAGGTGGAAATCAAGAAGTAAGCGGATAACAGTACAAGGGCAGGCAATAAGCATGCTGCCAACAGGCCTAGGGACAGCAATGTCGTTGTGTCCTCAGACTGAAATATCTCGACAACTAATGGATGGATTGCCATGAAATTTGCTACAGACGTTTATGTCCCCTCAGGATGAACTGTAATACCTTTGGTGATACCTTCACTTTTCATCTAGCATCATCATCAGGTCAATATTTCAATTTTTCCAATACTTTGGTTTATGACCAAATACATTTACATTAGCCTCAGCTGTACTTTGTGTTTCGTGCTAATTGGCAAACGCCATCACTCTAACGAGCTAAACTAAGATGAACATGAACTATGAACATGGTAAACATTAAGCATGATAGCATTGTTATTGTGAATATGTTAGTATGCTAATGTTGGCATTAAGCTCAAGGACAGCCTCACATAGCTGCTACAGTAGCATGGCTGTGCACTCTTCTTTTTATCTTATCCTCCAATTATCAGAATACAACCATTTAGTAAGAATGCTCCGATAGCAATATTGGGCCAATACGGACTCAAATAGCTGGATCAGTGATAATGGGGCCGATCTTTTAAATTAAATTCTATGTTTAGATACCAACTATATTATATACTTCTGTTCAAATTTTTAGCAATTTGTTGCTGCAGTTAAAAGGTTCATACTTGAATTGTAAGTCCTGTTTATTTTTATGGTTTTTACCAAGTTGCTGGTGTACAATTTACTATTTTAATAATAAATACTTAAATTTATATTAAAGTATTTATTTGTTAGCCAACATTTTGTTTAAAAAAGTAAAGAAATCAATGTTTAAGTCATGCCTGATGTTTCCTTACACATAAAATAATGATCCTAGTCTCTTCCAAACAGGCGTACAGCTTATTAATTAAACACTGGTATCGGATTGGTAATCAATATCAGCCGATACCCAAAGCCCAGGTATCAGCATCAGTATAGAGACTGAAAAAGTCAGATCAGTGCATCTCAAAGTCAAAATTATTTGGTATATGCCTTATAGTTAATATATGGTAGTTGTACCCCTGAATGAAAAAAATAAATTTTGTTATTATTCACATACAGTAACTGCACTAATTAAAGAGCAGACATGTCCTACTTAATTTATGAGCTGCTACTATGAACTTTCAATATAAATCCATAATTTGATGTAACACGACTGCTCCAAAGAATATATAATATGCTGCTGTCATTGTTTGCTGCTCTCAGTCAATGTTTTTTATTCAGAAGCATACCCAGCCTCTTTCTTTGTTATTGGTGGTTGAGGTGTCTTCTCCATGAGCTGTTTTTTATGGAGAGTTTTGTTTAGTGTTTAGAGATCAAAACATGCCAGTGACTACAAAAAAAGATGAAATGGAAGCAGAGAGAAATAGAGGAGGCAAGTGAATGCAAAGCTGCCAACATTAAGAATTGATTCACAGTTGTAGCCAAGTTCAGCAGATGGTGAATGAATGTAAACGGAACTGAGCAATCAAATTCCCTACAAACACTTAAAGGATGCTGAGAATGGGAGCAAAGAAAAGATTGAAAAGGCACAAGAATGCTGGAGGAGCCGAGAAGGAAACATACTGACTGACTGGAGAACAAAAAGAGCCCTTTTGCAGCAATATGTTCTCGCCTACGGTTACACTTGTTCCAATGCAAATTTAATCATCCAATCATACTTGCCATGTCAACTGACAGGTCTGGTTGTGCAAACATTGGATTTTGCCTCACACTGATACTGGATCTAAACCCCAGAAATGCAAGACGGGAGGCTCATGTTGTCATCAACACGGTCTGGATGTCGTCAAGCAACACAAAGACAAGAAAAGGAACAAAGTGAAAATAATGGAGGAACAGTACCTAGAACAGACATATAGCAGTGTGATGTTCATGGAATCAGATTTTTATGATCTCTGAGCCTTTAAAAATCGCAATGGAATACACCACAGCATAAGCTAGAAAAAGATGTGTCTGATCAAGAATTCTCTAAAGAAATAAACTCCACGTTCCCTAAGCCGAGAGTACGAACTCCATAAATCGATTGTTGCCTGAAGCAATTTCCTTCAGGCCGCCTTGTTGTACAGTATATACAACAACAAAATGAAATCCTACATCACAGTAAAGACCACACAGTGCTGTGCTTACATTTGCCTAGATCAAGATACGGGCAGAGTGAAGTCTCTTCTTGTTTCGGGCTATTTATGGCTTCTGTTATTATAAGAGATGAAATAAACACAAGTATCTAATATAAGATGGAAAAATCCTCGGGGGTTCAGAGGCCAAATTGTTTTGTATTCTACTCACCCATACATGAAAGGGTTTACCTGCTAGCAAGACAACCTATATTGTGCTTGAAATTAAAAGATTTAAAGATTTTCATGAAACCCAGCCCCATTGTTTTCCACAATGGTCAGAGTCCTCAACAAGATATCACATGACTACACCTGAGGCAGGACAACACAAGCACTCCTGCCTAGATAGGACACGCCCTTCTCAGGTGCAATCACTTCACCCAAACGAGAGGCTATATAGACTGCCTTGCTCCCTTTGTTAAGTTTTTATTTCATATTTTACTGACTCATCTCCGCCATGTTAGCTTAAAGCACACACACACACACACACACACACACACACACACACACACACACACACACACACACACACACACACAATTTTGGCTTTAATTGTGACGCAGCCAGAAGAAATGCAACGTATCTGTCACCGTGGTTAGCGCCGTCGTTTATCAAAAATGAGACATTAAGACAACACTGTTTGGTTGCAATACACCTTTATTTTGTCTGTTGTACTCTGACAAAGTAGCTGCTCAATGAGTGTTTACTGTAGTATTAAACCATAATTGATGTTATCCTGGTAACCACGGGTGCTGCCAATTCGGAGATCTTAAGCAATACAAGACAAAGTGAATATGAATAAATCAGCCGGGTTAACGCACAAGACAGGTTCGCGGACCTCAGAGGGGAAATGTGTGCGTCGGCCCTGAGGGTTAGAAAGAGAGGTGGGCTGAAGCTTAGGGGGTATGAGAGCAGTGACGAGATCCAGAGACAAACACACTGTGCCAGGCAAGGAAGCTGCTGCTGCACTCCCCTACGGCCTGCACATACAATCACTAAGTCATTATCATTCTCAGAACAAACTCGCTTTTTTATGTAGTCTTTATGTAAACGATCTGTCTTAAGGCTTCTTTAGGAGAGATGCTCAGTTCCCTCGACTCCTGAAAACTGCATTCAAGACTGCCCCGTGCAGCAAAGGCCCAATCCAATAATAAACAGAAAAAAAGGAAAACAAAACAAAATAGAAACAGCACAGAGCTATTTAAAGTCATGCCTTGAGCATTTCTGTCAAGTGAATCTTTTTTTTCTTTCTTCTTCTGTTTTAGTTGTAGAGTCTCAAAGTGGTCGACCGTAAGGCTATCATCAAGGCTACACTAGAAGCACGAGAGCATCTGTGTGCTGCTTTGGGCTTTTTCCTACCCATCACACCATGGTGGGCCACGGCTCTGATAATCCTGAGGCCTTGTGGCCATGGAAATCCACTCATGTATGAATGTTACTTTGTTTAAACATGACTCCAGGAGAAGAGACAGAGGACAGGACAAGACTGTCCTGGGAGACAAATCATGTGTTGGTGATGTAACAGGAAAGAGAAAAGCAATAGGAGTCGCTGCTTTAGTGTTTTGTTGCCCAAAAAATATGGAGACGAGAGGAAGCGGACAGGTTGTATGTAGGGGACTTTATCAGCAACCTCTGTATTCCAAATGTAATTGAAATATGTAAATCCATCACTATTAAATCAACCTTTCTATAAAACAAAAATATTTTTTGTAAATATTTGTCAAGTCTTTGCTGGGCTTTACATTTTCAACTATTTCCCCTATTGAATAATCTGCTGATCATTTCCTCAATTCATCAATTTTATCCACATTCAGTTGGCTTCTCTTTGTCCATCTCTATCTTTTATTCATGTACTGCTGCTAGCACCTTCTCAAAAAAGAGAGGATTTGCTTTTCTCGGTTTCATTTTATTGTAAATAATTTGTACTTTGCAGTTTTTTAACTGTTGGTCAGACAGAATAGAAAATTTGCAGACGTCACTTTCGGCTCTGGGAACTTGTGATGGCCGTTTGTTTTATTGGTTACCAAGAAGAAATGTTGAGAAATTCTTACTAAATAATTAAAGAAAGCGCTATTTAGAATCCTAATGGGATCATTTTACAATATATGGCAGAGGAGTGAAATTTCAAATTAAAACATATATCAAGACAAACTAATTTGAATGGTAAACTAGGGATGCAAATGTTACTTTTTTCATCAATTAATTTGTCCATTGTTTTTATTAATCTTTTGTTCATTTTGTCAGTCACAAAAACATTAATTGGTTATATCTGACTGAAGATACATCATATCCACATGATCGAGAAACTAGAATTAGTACATTTTGCTTGAATAGTGACTGATTCTCTGCTGACATGTTTTTTCTTTTACTATTAACTGATCGATTAATCAATCGTTTCAGCTCATTATTTCAGTGACCAGCCTTCAGAAAGTATCAATTTGTTTGGAATAAAATGATTGGATATTGAAGGACAGACAGATCTTCTGTTATTACTGAATCGTCTTAGCCACACAATCTACTAAGTTTTTCAGAAAATGAACTTTTATTAGAACCATAACACCTGTCATTATGATCTTTTTTGGTAAAATATGAGCTCATGAATATATTTAGGGGTATTTTTGTATATTTAAAAACCTAGATCGAACCTTAATCCTGTCTCTGCCTGCAACAAATCCTCAAAACCTACTCTAGTTATTTCCTAGACTTCAGTAAAGCTCCAGTTAAATCTAATGGTATGAGGTTTCCATAAGAGACTTAATAAACACTGAAAATGACCCTAGAGCATCTTAGTGCCTGGAGGAACATGTTGTATATGGAACAGTGGCTAAAAATAACCCAGTGCTAGCCTGTCTCTTTCTAACTTTTTATTAGTGTTATCCCTTGTATTTGCTTATTAGCCTATTCTCTACGACAGTCAAAGAGCCACCACTCTGCTGGTTCACGTGGGCATAAAGAGTTTCGAAACACCGCACACTCACGAAATAGACCAAGCTGTTGGGTTTTACACGCTAACATGACTAAATATTTGTATTAGCAAAGGTGGAAATAACATAAAAGAAAATGCTTTCAGAGAGAGAACATATTCTAAAGCCTAAAAACAACGAATTCCCCTTTTGTACTGGAAAAGAATGCTCACACATAAATTAATTTATCATGACCTCAATAATTAGCTCTGTGACCCAATGGAGGTTAGGACCCTTTGCACTATTGCAAGCCGTGGCAGGGAGGGAGAAAGAGGGTGGAGGGTCTACAACAGCTGACACAGCACTGATGAAATATTATAATATAATATACACTTCATGCAATCCTTCCTGTGATTGCTCTGTGGTCCAGCTACCTGTGTGTGTGTGTGTGTGTGTGTGTGTGTGTGTGTGTGTGTGTGTGTGTGTGTGTGTGTGTGTGTGTGTGTGTCTCTCTCTCTCTCTCTGCCTCTGTGTGGCAGAGTGTGGTAGCAAGGCGGTGACAGGGTGTCTGCCTCGGTCCTTGAACCTGGCTGCTCTGTTTTTCTTCCAGTGACAGAGAGCGGGCAGGACGTCGCCCGAGCATGGCTACCCCAGCTGGGCCAATCAGGCGTGAGCGCTCGTGGACAGATAAGCGCTTTGCCTTCTGCCTGTGCAGCGCTGTGGCACAGATGTCCATACCCATCCCTCTGCTGATCGCTCCGATGTGTGCTTGTTCAGATAATGAAGGTGACTCTGTGTGTTTAATGAAATCTCTGCAGCCGTCTTCACTGCACCTATGTGGACAGTGTGTCAAAGGATTACACAGAGTCACATAGCTGAACGCTGTGGATTTTAAATTTTAAACTTTGACTGCTATGGGGTTTATGAAAGTTGAAACCAGTAAGAGTATTATGGGCCTGAAGCAGATCTTATGGGTGTCAACTCAAATAAATCCCACAGGTAATAAGTGCTCAGGATGCTGTTCAACAGCATTTAAACCTTAACAACATCAAAACTCTGACTAATAAAGTTTTGATGGGGTTAGCAGTGCTGGCAAGTGACACACTGAAAGTGTAACTGGGGTTTGAGCTTGTAAAGTGAGACTACATTTCCAACAAGCTTTTTGTAGAAATGGCTTGAACCATTAACACCTGTAAAGAAAAGAAAAGGTTACTGGAGCCTTTAGACGAGGTGGGTGTGATGGAAGTTATGGCACATTTCCACCAAGTCGTCCAGTTCAGTTCATGACACATTTCCATTTCCTTGAGCAAAAATTGTAGATGGGTCAATAGAAGCACTGATTGGTCAGAGAGAATCATCACGCATTAAAGGACATCCTGCACAAACACGCCTTTTTTAAACAGCCATGCCATCGTCAACTGAAGCTTGACTGAGCTGCTGAGCGCAGCTGAGGATCCCGCCTACCCAGAGGGGTACTATGTGCAGTGGAAACATGCCCTTGAGAAAACGACTGGTTCCCAAAGCGAGTGGAGTCTATGATTACTTTTTTAATGTTCAAATTTTTACTTTCTACGTTTTACCCAGTTGTTGTTGGCCTACGGGATGTAATAGAGTTTAACTCGAGAGTTACTTCTGACCCATTTAGGGAAGTTCTGCACAAGAAGATATGTGTTTCTTGTTTATTAGAACAGAGCAGTTCATTTTTAGATTAGTGGAATAATCAATGTTCAAAGTTATTTTTAAAGTCAGAATGTAAGGATTACATTATTTTCTTTGCCATTCATAGTTAATTGAAAGTCCTTGGGATTTTGACTGTTGGTCAAATAAAACAAGCTATTTGAATCCGTCATATTGGGCTCTGGTAATTATGATGGTTGATTAATTGGTTTTGTCTAGAAAATGTCTTGAAATATTGGAAAATACCCAACAGAGAAAATAATCAGCCGGTTAATCAATGATTAACATAACTCTCAGTTGCAGTGCAAATGTTCACTCACGTTTAGAAGAGAAATACAGAAGCCTGCCTGCTTGTCAACCTATCTACCTGCCTTCCTGCGCTCTCTCTGCCCGTGCACTCGTTGTGCGTCACCGGAGTCGTCCACAAGGCCAGGCAGACTAGCTGTTGCTAGCTTGCCAGCAATAAGTTACTGCATCAAAGTCAATCAAATTCCCCAATACTTGCATGTTAGCTTGTATGCCGTGATTCCTAACAAAAGCCATACTTAAAAAAGTCCAGCTTTCCCTTGCTGGTTTCTCCAAAGTTGCCGACCCCAGCTTTTACCTACTCTGACAACACACGATAAAAGTAAAACGGATACGAGTCACATGAGCACACAGTTACCTCCCCACCACTGAACCCAGGAATGTGACTAAAACAAATAGGAAGGTTGTGTCATTGGAGACTGACAGTGAATGAAAGGCATCGCTCTGGCTTCATTCCTGTCACGTTGTGAGTCCGCCCCTCCTGTGACCCGAGGGAAGTGGCATAAGACCTGTCACCCCGAATCACGGCCCGGCCCACAACAGTCGAGCTCATATGTAAATGTGTCAGCATGCGCAGATTCACGAGTATGACATATCAGTTTGAATATGCATGTTCAACACTGACTGGAGCGTAAACATCTCTGTACGTGTAGGCCTCAGTGCGTTGGTGTGCACGTATGTGTGCGTAGCAGTGTCCAGGCCCACAGTAATACATACTGTCTGAGCTGATCCTGGTATGTTATAGTGACATTCCCATCGGGAAGGAGCCTCACGACTGTTTCCATTTGCTAGACTGCCCATATCTCTTCATGAGTACGGGCTAGGTGAAAGTGACATCTGATTTCATCCACACTCAGTGGGGTTCTCTCTGTCTGTCTCTATATTTTTGTCTTACTGCACGTGTCTCTGCTGCTTACATCTTCTCCAAGTGAGAATGTACTGCTTGTTCTCTGTTTTCATATACTTTTTAGTTTGTTGGCAATTTCACGTTGGGCTCTAGGAACAATGAATTATCACATGATGAGAAAATTATTAGAATTATTTAAAGTAGGAGCTCCAATTATGTGATCATCTCACATAATATGGCAGAAAGGTTGAAAGAAAAAAAAAAAACTTCTTTCAGTGGTACATCAGCAACAAACAATTGTTTTCATTACTAATTCATCTCTCTATTATTGTTTCCAATAATTGTTTAGTCCAGAAAACGTCAGAATCTTTTTTTTTAAATGTCAAATGTAGCTTCTCAGTAACCAAATTGACATCTTTAGATTTCCTGTTTTGTCTGATCAAGAGTCCAAAACGCCAAATAATTCATTTTATACTGATATAAAACAGCATAAAGGCAGCGTTCTCAACTAATCAACAAATAACTTCAGCTCTATGGTAAATAAACACAATGTAAGTGTGTGCTTTTACTTTGAGAACAACTTAAATCTGTAAAAGATTGATGTTTGCAGCTCAACCCCATTGCTTTTGTAATGTGGACAAATGTGTTGCAGCACTATTCACATGCATCAGCAGTACTACATGGGGTGACATGAATCACGGCGGTTTCTTTGTTAGTCAAAATCACACATTTCTCTTCTATTTTTAGCAAATGAAAGACTCAACTGCTGCTGCGTCACCGCAACACGTGCACCGGCACAACTGGAAACGCGCCTGTTTAGCGAAGGGTCAGGGCCGACTGCGAGGCTCGTTTTCCCGAGGAGTCATTGTGAGTCACAGAGAGCACGACACAGCCCTCCCCCTGTTCGTCGAACCTCTAATATTTGGAGTCTCCCCTAAAAGATTGGGCGTTTGGAACAAAAAGCATGCTCAGCTGTACTCCTGTAGTTAAAACTACAGTCAGCTGGTACGTAACAGATTCATCAATATTACTTCAACTGACTAAAGTCGGCGAATACATGAAGGTCAAAATCTTTATAATTTCACGCCGTGAAGCTCACAATTTCTAAATTTAATGACAATTTAATTACAGCTTTAATCTTAACAATTATCTAAAGACACTCGGGCACATCTCAGAAGCCTACTCATTATTTTCAAGCCAATGTTATGGAACACATTTCACTATATTCACTCAATCTTCGAGATGAAGCTATTCTCCCAGAAAATTACCAATTGCACATTACAGAAATAGTTCCATTACATCATCCAAATCCATAAATGACATATACTGTACTTTTTAATGGCCCCATCAGTACAGCTGAATAAACATTTCAAAGAGAAGGAAATCTACACTTCGGGAGTAAAAGTGGCAGCATTTGATGACCTCGAACAATTCTAATCACCCGGTAATTACAGAGAGAGCAAAGCACCTTCCCTCTGCATTTACTTTAATGTCGTTTACAGGAACTGGGAACCAGAAAATGCAGACTAGAGTACACAGTGTCAAGCAGAGGGAATCCAGACTAGTTGGCAGGCATGAAGATACAGTTTTCCCTCTGTGTGCTGCACTCTGAGGATTAAGGCTGGCAGTGTGCTCACGTCTGCTAAACAAGATATAGACATAATACCTTGATATTTCATGTTGCACAAAGCCAGTTAGGGAAGGCTGCAGCGGTAAAGGATCTCCTACCATCTCTGCCTCTTCCTCAACACTGCCGTTACCAATCTTACACTTACATATACTTTTCTTTTTGTTACCGGTAGTACAACATGTTGACTGTTTGTGCTGCAAAACACCTGCTCCTCATATACAAGTGGGTATGTTTTTGATGTAGTGGCTAAAATCATAAAATTTACCTCTTACTGTACTGGCTCCACATCACACATTCTGAAGGGAAGAATTGGGAAAAACAGGAATTGAATTACTCCAATTATTCAAAATAGCTGCCTATAAAGCATGTAATTGACTTAAACACATCCCGCAGACATTTCACTGAACAATTATGATAATTGTAAATGCCTGATTTAATTGCAAGTGATTAACATAAAAACATTAGAATACAGCATAGAGATAGATAATTTGATACACATAATATGCTGGTGATATTTAGAGATTAAAGGGAGTTTAATGGTGGAAACGAGGCAATTTAGGATTTAAAAGTAGCATCTATGACTGATGCTGGTAAATACTGTATGTTACTGTATTGTGAACATCTGGATGAGAGTGGCAGCGCTTTCATATTAATCATATCTTGAATGGATAGGAACAAACACCACAGTTTAACCTGATATTAAACATGTCTCTTAAAATTCTGTCAATTGACATCTTTAGATTTCCTGTTTTGTCTGATCAAGAGTCCAAAACGCCAAATAATTCATTTTATACTGATATAAAACAGCATAAAGGCAGCGTTCTCAACTAATCAACAAATAACTTCAGCTCTATGGTAAATAAACACAATGTAAGTGTGTGCTTTTACTTTGAGAACAACTTAAATGTGGCAATAAGAACCCATTTTATTTCCATTTATATTTCCATGTCTAAGTGTAAGATGAAACCATGATGCTCTATACAAAGTCTCTGAAGGGTTGCAGGCAAATCTTCTGCACTTTTAATTTAATATACTATTATCGATTACAACCCCCAGGAGTATTATTCTAGCTTTTAACTATGAATTAAAAGGGGAACAGAATAATAAATTCTACGGTATATGGCAATATTGATTTTCCTTTTATATGAACACATTAAGAATTCAATAGTATGGTATTCAAACCAAAGTATCATAAAGCTCTGTATCAAGCTCTGCATCCGGCCTAGACTGATGAAAGGAACCAGATTCCTTCATGATATGAAATTATTTTGATGGAAGAAGATTTGAGTATGTGCTTTCTACAATGTAAATATGTGCATTGACTCAAGTGGGCTGCTGTACTTAAACGCACATTTTAAGAACTGGTCATTACATTTCATTTTAGTTACTTTTCAGATCAAGATTTTACAAACAGAAGACTTTATTTATTATTTATAAATACATTTATAAATAAATCTATATAATTTATAAAATATGGGGCCCTAAGAGATTAAACCACCTAAATTAGCTCACTTTGACCAACTACAACAGTAAAATGTTACTTACTGAATGCATCAGTAATGAAAATTAAAAAATATTATAATATAAAAAATACAGGAGCTATTTCTTTATACTTTAAATACATTTTGCTAATAAAACGCATGTATTGTATCAATGCAAAATGTTTAATGTAGGACTTCAAGATAATGGTGTATTGTAATGGAGTACTTCTTTGGTATTTTATATTACAGTATTGCTTCTTTAACTTAAGTAAAGTACCTGAATACTTCCTCCACCACCACTTTCCATTTTACATGCATGTTTTAGCAGGTACAATTGTGTAGTACATGATCTAAATTTCATACTTGCACAATGCTATTTGTAAATGGCACTGAATAGCATTGTCAGTGTTGTTATTCACAACATATAAAAAAGATATTTTAGGCATTCCAAAATGTCTTTTTTATATGTTGTGAATAACAACACTGACAATGCTATTCAGTGCTATTTACAAATTGCCTCTTTTTGAAGAAACACAGCTGCAACATTCTTTTGTTTTATATACATGTATACTATTGGATGTGTTATAAATCAATTTACCAGCCAGCTAAAAGGCTACATTTCTCAGACTTTTTTCTAGGACATCTTCTGATCATTTAATAAGCATCCATGCACAATTTATTGCTTATATGTGCCAAGTCATGTTTTCTTTTAGGGTAGCAGTAGTGTTTATTTCCAAGAGTGTAATAATACAGAAAATGCTGTACATTTTAAATGAAAAAAGGACAGCAGCACATTGGTCATGATACTAACTGAAGTGAAGGGGCATTTCATTGCTGCCACACAGAATCTGCTCCTCATCTCTCTCTCTCTCTCTCTCTCTCTCTCTCTCTCTCTCTCTCTCTCTCTCTCTCTCTCTCCCTCCCTCTCTCTCTCTCTCTCTCTCTCTCTCTCTCTCTGTGTGTGTGCTGGAGTGCACAGGGGTCGAGTTCCCCTTCTCCCATATGGGTACAGGTTCCTCCTTCAATCCACAGGGAGTGAAATAATGGTCTTTGGGGGGGGTGCAGGGATAACAAGGTGGGAGCGGTATCGGGCGACAGAGATGGACTGCCTTGCAGAAATAGTTTCACATACAAAAAATATTGTTTAAATCTATATGCAAGGCTGTGAAATGCCGAACTGCAATTACTGGATGGAAAAAAAGAAGGAATAGAGGGCAAATGGAGGTAGATATGCTTCTACTGGCAGCTAACCAAAAAATAAATTTGGAATAAATGTATAGCATCCATCCAAATGTTACAAAGCAAGCACCATTCACTAGCACTCAGCTCTTTCAGTTGGCAATATCCCAAATCCATCACTATGACTTAACATATAGCGAGGCTTTTCTGAAGCACAGGGAGGAACTCATTATGGTGGCTCATATTTGAGCCATTGCTGCTGTGGCGTTGACAAATGCTCCACATAGAAACCAATGTGGCATATTTCAAAGGCGTCCAGCACAATGAAACGGTTTCTCATCACTGTGAATAATGCCGGGTGCTGACCAGGTTAACCCCACTGAGTGGTGGGAGTGTTTCTTTTGATATACTGACTTAGAAAATGATGAGATAATCACTGAATCAGGGGTTATGCGTGGGGCTGTCAAAGCCTTTGTTAGCACGTTCTGCTGTAAGAGAGGTAAAAAAGGCTTTTAGAGCTAGAGCACCATGGGTAACAGCACCCTCACGGATACCTCAAATCCTGAGTGTTTTTAATTGCAAATAATTTTGTTTAATTGGGCAATATTACCAAAAGCAAATTACCTGGAATGGTAATTGTGGTATTGTTATGTTCTTTTGGCAACTATTTAGTTCAAGTCATTCTCTTGAGCAAACAACCTTTACCATTTAATAAGCTGTACTGCTGTGATCAGCACTTTTGTCATCCTATTTTAAAGAATTCAGCCCTGTAGCTTTTGATAATGTGACTCTGCAGAGTACAAGACAGCACTGTTCGCTACAAATCACTACAAAAATAAAAATGCACTGCTGGCAAAGCTTTTCTACACTTGCGAAATATATTCATCATTAATGAATCTCAAGAGTTTGCCAATAACGTCATTATGAAGTCTGCATGTACTTCCACTAATTTGAACAGCCCCCTCGGGATTTAACCGAATCCCGAGGTGAATCCCTGCACCGCCCATCTACACCATGTTCATGCCGAAATGATTTGAGAACAAAAGATTGTGAGGCACGGTGGTTCAGTCTATAAACTTGATTAGCATTGCTTTTTAAGGCTACAATTGCATTTGATTTGAAACTGGTGGGCAGGCATATGGACTCCAGATTAGCAGCTTCTACGCGCCGTTCGCGTCAGCCTCACAAAAGCACGTTTGTATCGAGAAGTTGCTCTCTTGTTGCTCACAGCTTGGCCCTGGCCAACGTGCTACAAAGGAAAAAAAAAAATCCAGTGCAAATTCAAACAGAAACGAATCACAAAGATGCAACCGTCGTCTGTGCGTTATCGTGCCCAATCGTGCGTCCATGACCCCCAACACCCACTCTCACCAGGGGTTCCACTGGGTTAGACATTGGCACATTAAGAACAAGGATGGAAACCATTACAATATTGGGGAATTAAAAGACAAGATCTTACCGCTATGCGAGTCTGTGAAGATGCTTTAATATGTAAGATGATCCTTTTTTTGAGGGGAGGGGAAGGTCGTTTTGGACTTGATGAGGTCCAAACTTGAATCCCACCGTTGATTATCTGCTCCACTTCTCGGGAGGAACCAGCACGGTCTTTCACAGATGTCTCTTCTTCTTTTTTTTTTCTTTTTTTTTATCTCATAGCATCAATACAAGATGTGTAAGCATTCGTTGTCCATAGCAGCCTCACTATGCTGTCTTCAGTCGAGGTACGTCGTTTAAACTATGTGGTCTGCTGCGTAAAACCGGTGCCAAAATTCCTGCGGGCCCATTCCGTTACAACGATGCTAAACAATAGTCTGGTCATTTTGGCAGGGGCTGAACCTACGCCGCTGCCAAGAGCATTTGCATCGGATAATTACAACCAAATCTTGAGAGCTAGTTTGCCCATATCTCCGGGACTAGCTTGAGAATTTGGTGCTAAATATCGCTCACATGTGCCAGTTGGCTCCGGTATTATCTTTCGGATTCCTCATCTTTTTCCTCTCCGCAGGAGGAGTGGACAGTGGAGTTGCCGATCTGTTGATAGCTGGAGGTCCACCCACATCCAGCGGTGTCTTTGTCTTGTATTTATCTTGACCGGGCTTTCCGACGTGTGCAACATACAGTCTGACGCTGGCTAGATGGGGTCTCTTTGAGTGACAGCTGGATTCTCTGACGGAAAGCTTGGCGACCCTTCTTTCAAGGGGAGCAGTAAAGCAGGATGTTGCGCGCACGCGTCTTTGACAGTGCGCGCACCCGACAGGTCACACATCTCGGGTCCAGAAACATCTGCCTTAAAAAAAAAAAAAAGAAAAAAAAAAAAAGAAGGGCACGCCGACCCAGAGTGGTTGTAGCTAATATTGCAAAGCCTCTCAGAGATCACTATTACAGATGATTCATGATATGTCCTTGCTGCAGTTTAAAATGGATTATGAAATATTTTAATCATATTTTTTTTAATAAACATTTTTTTTATAGGATTACTTCATGTAGGATTACTATGATTTTGTAGTATATTATATTCACATTCTCAGAGTATTCATATTGAAGCCGTTTTTGTCTTTTTATTTTATTGTTTAACCATTAGCCGTTTATTGTTAATGTTTAACTGCTAAGGTATTATTTTACTATCATAATTATAGACTAATGGGTGGATAGTATTATTTGAAAATGTCAGATTACTATGGTTTCATCTGGTTTGTGGTACACAAAGCATCATTATAAGTTACTGTGCAGTTAAAGATACTGTGAGTGGAACGAAAAGTAGTAACAGAACATGTACTCAAGAAACCTCAAGAAAGGGAAAACATAAGGCTCATATGGCAAATTGAAACAACTAGTTGCTTTGAGTTTGCAGCTTGATTGTTAACAAATTTATCCTTTCACCCCTCTCTCTCTCTTTCTATTCAGCAGCCCTTTCAGGTGTCCGTGCATGTGCAGTCTCAATCAGTCTGTGCAGCTAAACTCTGGGATGGATTGACTTCTGGATCCTCTAAACGCTGCAATGATTCAGTATTGTGGGTCCTTTAGGGGCCCTAGGGTGCAGGAGTCACGCTGCCACGTGCTTGGGGTTTGTTGAGAGTGCAGCTCTGACCTTGACAGACCTCAAATTGTCACTGACCTGCTGCCCACTGATGGCGCCCTCCTGTGTTTCTGTGGCATAAGCTACATTTGACTAATGAAGAGGGAGACGTCAAAACATATATGATGCTCTTTGGTAAATGGAGAAACTGAGGATATATTCAGGACAGGGTTTAGAAAAGTTTTGAGAGGGCACATTTGTAAAATGAGTAAAAATGCATTAAGACGCAAATTTAGAGACCTGGTTCTTGGTAAATGGACTGTACTTGTATAATGCTTTTCTAGTCTCCCAATCACTCAAAGCGCTTCAACACTACATGTCATCATACACACCCAGTCACACACATTCATACACTGATGGTAGGAGCTACCATGCAATGTGCCTCCTGATCATCAGGACGATCTAATTATTCATACCCATTCATACGCCACAGGGAAAGCCTGCAGGAGCAATTTGGGGGTTGCCCAAGGACATATCGACATGGACTAGAGGAGCCGGGCATCGAACTGCCGATCCTCTGATTGAAGGATGACCCTGCTCTACCACTTAGTAATAACATTACTAATAATTACATTATTTATTCTGTGTAATAACTGGAGGCCAATATCTGCCATAGGTCACTTTAAATATTCTCATATGAAATATGTACAATAACCAGCAGTTATTTGTAACTCCAAACAGCTAAACAATGAGGAGTATCTTCATCAGCACAAATTTAGTCTGCCTTTTAAAGAAAGTATGCCATTAAAAAAAGTAATTAAAAAAGTAATTTTATGTTGTATGTCACAAAAAATGTCATGAAGATGTCGTAGTATAGTATGCTATTAAAAGAAATCATAAACAAGTCATTAAAAAATGTCTTGGTTTAAAAACTATCATAAAAACTATCATAATAAACTATGCCATAAGCCTACAACATGTCACAAAAATGTCATAGTATAGTTTGCCATGAAAAGTAATGAGAAAGTCATAGTATGGTACTAGGATAAGATAAGTCTTTCTTGATCTGCAGAGGGGAAATTAAAGCGTTAAAGCAGTAAAAAGACCAAATAAGTACAAATAAATAAGGTAGTTAAAGTAAAAATAAGTAATTAAATAAGAGGAATATATATATCAGAAACTTTAAGTATAGAAACTATATATAAGTACACAAGCATGAACGAGAGCAATTAAAGACAATCAAGTTAAAGGAGCAGTATCTTACATTCTGTACATTAACATGGCAGAAAGCAACTATTTGCTATGTGAAGATACAGATAATCTGTGTGTGCGGTTATCCAAGCTCCTTCTTACTTCGTTGACATAGCCGGGCCGGCTATTTCATAGTCGTGCATGTTGGTACATGTGAGCGTGCGCCACTGGTTAGCTCAGGGGCCGCTGCTCTGCACTGCTCTCATACGGTGTTTAAAGCTGATAGCAGCGTCATTTCGGAAGCAAAGCACCCAACCTCTGGTTCCACCTCAGGAGATCAATGTTAGCTCTGTCAGCACTTTCCCCAAAGTTTGCACTGGTAGGTATGAGCCAACGGCTGGTCGTCGACATGTTGAGAGCCGTTGAGGCAATCATAACTATCCTCGTCTCGGATCTTGCACCTTTTTAAATTGAGTAACAATAAATTGTAACAAGACTTAAAGTGACAAGTTATGATTAAGAGGAGGTCTAGTACATATGTGAACAATAAACACCAGGATGATATGTAAAATATAAAAAGATGTCATAAAAAGGTCATTGAATAATATGCCATTAAAAAATGGCACAGTATAGTGTGCCATAATAAGTCATAAAAAAGTATTTTATTGTACTGACAGGCTCCCTTACCCTTGCTAGAAGAAACACTGAATCTCATCAACACCTTCTCCAAAATCAATAAATTACACAAACTGGAACAAGTCCAGATTTCTCCCACTTTCAGAGGATGCTTGGGATTCTGCCGAACAGAAATCAGCACTCCCATTTCGCACTGGTAATATTAGATCCTTGGGTTTTGACATTTCCTACACTCCATTAGAAAATGACCTCCGTCGCTGGATGAATCTACCTCTTTCACTCATTGGACGAATTGCAACTGTCAAAATGAAAATACTCCCCCACATACTTATTTTCAATGCTGCTTATCATACCAACAGATAAATGGTTTGAATCCATCGACTCTATCATCACGCATTTCTACTGGAAAAACTAAAAAGCAAACTATCGACTTTACAAAAAAGCAAATCCTTGGGCGCAGACTAGACGTTCCCAACTTCCTATTCTACTACCTGGCAAACAAAATCAAATACCTTGCTAAATGGATTCATCTAACCAACCACCATACCCCATAGATAGACCTGGAACAGCTATATTACAATAACATCTCACTTGCAGATTTACCACGATCTCCACAACTCTGACAGCCTGGTGCTAGTCATTAACATTTTTAATTCCACTCCAGCACCGTGTAAATACACTCCAATTTGGCACAACCCCAACTTCCTTCTCCAAAGCACCCCTCTTCACTACCACACATGAGCACAAACAGGTATCGCACACTTCCAACATCTTTTCGACAACAACCAGTTCATAGATTTCAAAAAGCTTGTACAGAAGCACGGACTTGGGAAACACCAGTTTCTGGAATACCCACAACTCAAAACCATAATAAAAGCAAAAAACCAAGACAACTGATAATCCACTTCAACCTCCCAAAAATAATGAACGATATAATCCAATTTACAAATTTAGATAAATTAATTTCCAAACAACAGACTGCTATTAACATCTGGTAATTCTTTAACAATCCCATCAGCTAGCTGGAACCCGAACCCAACCATGTCTCCCTCAAACAACTTCTGGATAGAAACAAATCAAAATACTTTTGCTATGACTCCCAAAACAAACCTACAGCTAATCCAATACAAAATTATCCGCAGAATACATATTACTCAATATACAGTATAATGTACAAAATGGGACTGGCAAACACAAACCCTTGCTCATGATGCACAATAGGCACAACGGATAAGTATTTTCATGAAATACAACAACAAGGAAATATGGTCTTCATTCTGGTCGTTGTTGGGATTGGACTCGGGCCGCACACATTCCTTCACACACACAGCGGTATTCTGATTAAATTATACCAAATATGTGTTGAACCTTTTTTATCTATGTTATTATATTAATATCTTTCATTTTATTATTTGTATTTGCTTGTTTTATTTATTTTGATCAGGTGGACACACATTGTTTCTTCATATTTTTTTATTAAGAGTTTGTTATCCAATACTATAATTGTTTTTTTTCTTTTTACACACACACACACACACACACCATTTTGTAAATTTAGCCCATCTCCTGCTGGGGCCTCTGGTTGTGCTGCCCTGGGGCCGGGGGCCGGGCCTCTCGCTTGCCTCTCCGCTGCCTCGGTCTGGCCTCGCACCTAATTGCTATGCAACTCATAACTATTATGATGGTTATTATATTTATTATAATCATTGCTTATAAATTATTATTATTATTATATGATAACATGTCATTATATTGTTATTATTATTAGTATTAGGATACTGCTGTTGAAACATATCTTTATTTATTACCACTGCAACAATTCCACTACATCTTTTGTCTTTCCGCCACACAGACCACTCAGACGTAAACCTTGTCATCTTATACAAACACACACACACGCACACACGCACACGCACACACGCACACACTACGTAACCCTATCTAATTGTAATCTATACTCCCGGACTCTTACCATTTAATTACCTACGTAATCGTAACTCCTTTATGTAATTGTCGATATGTCTGTATTTACGTCTGTCTTCCATGTTTATGTCACTATATGTTGTTTTTTTTGTCACATTGCTTTACCAATAAAAACAATAAATAAATAAATAGAAATATCATAAAAACAGATTATAGTATGTTGGAAGAAATGTCAAAGATTATAATATACCATAAAAATGTCATAGTACTGTATATTATAAAGAAGTCATACTAGAGTAGTCATAGATTAGAATGACAGAAAAAGTCATTAAAGTCATTAAAAAAGTAATTCTATGGTATGGCACAAATTTATTTATTTTGTCATATGAATATCATACTGTAGTATGTCACAAAAACTCTTTGTATAGTTTATGGTTTTTAATTGCATACTATACTCAGTATAATATGGCAGGAAAATGTCACACTGCAGTATGGTTCAAAAAGTCAGAGTATAGTGCTCCATAAAAATGTAATACTACTGTATGCAAATGAATGTAATAAAAAACAATAGATTTATGTACATGAATATTATAGTTTGTCATATGAAATGTCATAAGAATCATAGTATAGTATGTCATACTAAAATGCAGGGTAATATATGCCAAATGTCAGCATTTCATAAAATATGTGTCATGAAAAAGTTTAACTAAAGTGTCACAAAAAAGTCATGAAAAATGAAGAAGTCACAGTACGTGTAGTGTCATTAAAAGGTCATAGATATGCCATAATATAATATGTTGAAATAAGTCATAAAAAAAGTAATAGTATAGCATTTCGAAAATAAGAATAGTAAAGCATGTTGAAAAAAGTCATAAAGTCATAGTTTAGCATGTCGAAAAAAGTTATAGTACAGTATGCCAAAAAAGAATCCTAGTATAGTACGTCAAAAAGTCATGTCAAAAAAAGTTACAAAGAAGTCATATATAGCATGTTGGAAAAAAATAATTTTCCGCAAAGCTCCTAAGTCAAGGTTTTTTTTTTTTTATCAGATTTCAAATACAAGTGTTACAAGGCATTTTATCATTGGAGCCAACTTTACCTTTCTCCAAAGTTGTAAAGTTAGGTGGTTTAAAATGGTCATAAGTACATTCAGGTACAAAATGACTCCATTGATAATTTCAGCAAACCTCCAAAGGAAAGATATCTTATGATATATGTATGTTATAATATAATTTGAAATGGCTTTCCTTCATTTTCTAAAATCGTTTACAGTACAATAACATCAAACTTAACCCGACGATAGTTAGGGTCATTCTGAACAGGACTGTGGAAAATGTGAGCAAACCTCTGAAGGGAAGGTTTTTAATACGGTACTGAGGAAATCCTCAATGTGTTACAAAGTCATTTCAGATGACTTTTCCTTTAAATTTTCTCAAACTGTCCAGTAAAAAATAACTACACATTTGTCATGGTCAGTGTCATATTGAAAATTTCAACAAGCCTCAAAACATGTCGATATTTTCAATGCATTTGGAGCTTATTTTCTTTTTAATCTACTTATTTGATGTATGTTGTGTAATAAATTGTGAACAATTATTGATATAATGTGAGTCTTTCTTTGTCTTTCTTTCTAAAAATCCAAACAGCGGCTGGCTTGACCAGCTTTTCACTTGACCCAGCCTTGTAAACATTATGAGACAACAGGCACACAAAAAAAAAAAAGCTCCTACTTCAATATAAGTAAACGGTCAGAATAAAACTGCCTGACTAGACCCTCCATGCCGGTAGCTTCCTACTTTGGGCTGGATGTTCTGAAGGGAAAGGTCTGTGCGTGACGTTAGCAGGAAGAGACAAGTGTGATTGAGTCACAGACACATGACGCAGCCTGACAGAGGTGTGCAGGTGCAGAGAGACGAGGCAAGAAGAAGAGGTAAAATAAGAGGACAGATTCATCGCAGGAAAAGGTGACTGATGAGGCGTTTGAGAGCAGATGGAGGTGGAAAGGAAAAAGGAAAAGGCCCGACTCGCCGGAGAAAGGGTGCCCCTAGCCGGCCCTGTACCGAGGCAGAGTCCTGCTCTTGTCTATAATTAGCACAGGGACCACAGATTGTAACAAGCGCTCCGGGGCCTTGTGTTCAGACCGGCAAGAACTGCTGCCATCCGTCTCCCCGCCCGGGGCGAGGCACGATCCCGGGATCACGCCAGCACAGGGGAGGAGTGACGGAACCGTGTCGTCTGAGTGCACATTTGCTTAACACATGGGCAGAGCTGATGCCTTCTGAACAGAGGTGAGAGAATACAAACCCGGAAAGCTTCTGCATGCGGATACCTTGATGAGTCAAGTGCCATCGCTGGATTTAGCTCTTCCTAATGGTGGGCTCATGTTTACAGCAAGTCCTCAATCTCTTCATTTCTCCTTCCCCATAGCAGTTGTAAAGGGCACAGTACCCCCCTCCCCCTCCACCCCCCATCACCATCTGCTAAAAGAAATCAAATAAAAAAATCCCTTTTTTTCACTGGACAGGATTGACATTCAGTCCAAATGTCAAAGCAGCTCAGGCCCTTTTCGACTCTTCCTGTCCCTGGTCGTACCTTCCCCGTCTCCGTCACCTCCAGGACTGTTGGGAAGATTGTCAGCGGTGACTGATGAAGGACTGAGCCGTTCAGACGCCGCAGTCTTCTGAAGGCGAGACAAGACTCACGTCAATCCATCACGAAGTGTAGTTAAACGCTGCTTTTCAGGGGGATTATCCACTCAACATATACTATGTTTTGAAGATGAAATACTTATCACCTGTGGGCTTGAAAGGTTGTCAGTTTCATGTTTCACAAAGCACAGAGCCTGTTGTCAGCTTGAAATCTTTGGATGAAGCATCCTTTAAACACTCAAGGCCCATTGTGCTTGAAGATAATAATAAAACATTTTGTCCTCTTGGGAAAACGCATTTTAAAATGTTGCTATTTTCTAGGCTGGCACCTCTCCAGCTACCTGCCCACTCCGTGCTGGACTTGAACCGGCTATCCTCCTGTAGTCTGCGGACTGAGCTACTATTACTGCCCCTTAAATCAACCAACAAACCTAAAAAATGAACTCTCATTAATGTAGTCCTATGCTGAGACATCAAAGTTTGTGATATGAGAATGAAAGATCTAATTGTTATAATCCCATCTGTCAAGAAGGCAGTTTGAATTTGCTCTTACATTTTTTCACTTCCTGCAGGTGAGAACATAAAGACAAAAGAACAGACAGATGTCGTAATTAGGGTGAATATGAACATTTTCTTTTGCAGCCCCGTTTCTGTTTGATATGAGTATCTTTACATAAAGTATCCTAAACACCATCCAGCATGCTCCCTAAGTGTTCATTTGAGTTGAAATTAAACTGGATGTTATTTCAGTATGACAAATATATAAGACAAAGGTTGATATTAACAGTATTTCATTAGTCATTGTGACATTATATATACACTGAAGATCAGCTTCACACTTACTGTAATCCTTTTTGTGGTTATTTTTCCTCTAAAAACACAAATATGTAGATTTCTTAGTTAACTACTCCACAATCACTCTACGCATCCCCTAGCAGGTAGAAGTACCCCCTGGGGTAGTTAGGAAATCTTGAACGTCAATGACAGGAAGACGTTTACAATGAGAGAACTTACATTTTCAGCTAACTCACGTGTCGATACTAAATCTTGCTGCATCATTCCTTCTTTTTCATTTTATCTGGCCATGTGACCCGTACCTTTGGTTTCCCATCAGTCACCACCCACATACTGTAGCTTCTCAGACACAGCAACCCCTCAGCAGAGCTCCTACTTAGTGCTGGTCTCAAGCCACAGAATTGAGTCCACAAAGTCCTCAAACTTCCCAACTGACAATTATAAACTCCCTCTATATCTCAAATACACAAACCCTCCATAGTCGCATCATTGTAGGATGTGGGCTCTCTCATTGATGAAGAAAGTGCAGAAAAATGAAACTTATTTCTTTGAATTACACAAACTTCTTTTATTCAGAAATATGCTTGACTAATGACATCCAATTTCTTTAAAAAAAAAAACGCTTCCAAGTCATCGTATTCTACAAAAACAATGATAATTTGTACAGATAAAAAATACAAGAAGAAAGATGAGACAACAAACCTCTGCAATGTTTTAACAGCCATTTTCCAAAAGGAAAGAACACCTGAATCGATCCAGGTGATCTCACTTTGTTACAGATATGCTAATAACATAGCAATGGAGTCTTTTGAGTTCCTGAATAACCGCTGCGTACTCTGAATCTATGAAACCCCTTTATGGATTCTGCGTTATTGTTGTTAGATTGGGTGACTAGTGGAGGTTTTGGTGTTGCATTTCTGGTCTGCAGTCTCACATCGGGTAGTTGAGCACCACGTCCTGTTTGGCCAGCTCCAACAACATGGGGTCATCGAAGAACTTGCTGATGCTCACGTCCTCGCTCAGACCCTGCAGAACAACACACACATGAGATCGGGCAAGAAGAGACGCCAACAACTGAAGAGATAAACGGGGGGACGAAAGGCTCACCTTGCGCCTTCGGGTCTTGATCATGAACTCTCTGGCCAGGTGGGGGGCAGGTTGAGGCTCAAGAGGCCTGATCACAATGCTCTTGTCCAGGGGGTCACCGGGGACAATCTGAAAGGAAAGATTAAATGTAGTTAACCCAGAGCGAAGAAGCAAATGGCGGCTAAATCAGAGAAAACAGTGCGACGACATGAAACGTACATCACATTTTGAGCTTTAACAAACCTGAGTGGACACTTCTAATAGTGGCGCCGACCTTTCACTAAATATCTGATTCAGTTGCAAGTCTGTCCGATTGTTACCGAGTCA
This sequence comes from Ophiodon elongatus, assembly GCA_016806645.1. NCBI lineage: Eukaryota > Metazoa > Chordata > Actinopteri > Perciformes > Hexagrammidae > Ophiodon > Ophiodon elongatus. The sequence continues at coordinate 841,019 of JACSYO010000671.1, read as the reverse complement.
GGATTGCGTCCATCAACATGATGGAAAGGCAACGTGAAAAGTGCTGTCACAGCTTCAGTTTGTGACCAATGCAATGTTAGCAGGTTGAGTTAGACCAAGAAATTGGATTTAGTGAATCATTTTAAAAGCTTAAGGCGCTCACCGCATGATCTCATTGTATTTAGGGGGAACGTATCACATGTCCATGACAAAGAGTGAAGGAAGAGAAAGAATCTGGAAAACGTTTGGTCGAGTGGACTAAATAAGACGTTCCCAGCCTTGGGGACAGATTAAACCGGAGGAAAAGGGAAAAAATAATCAATGGAGTGGCTGAAGCCCAATCAACAGATGGGCGAGAGCTGCGAACAGTAACTCAACACTGTGCCGCTTGCATGCCAATACTGGCAGTACATAATCAAAGTAATGAGGGAGGCACACAGCCTCTTGGGTTTATTGGGGCAAACGACACAGTTCAGGGACTCCCATGTTATTCTTATTTTCTAGGGCAGTTCAATCAATATCTGCCTACAGGAATAATGTCTGTTGACACCCAGAGCAGAGCAGGAGATTCAGAGTGTTGATTGCATCAGGTTCAAACGCTGTAGCTGCCCTTTAGAAAGTAAATTGATCAGGTGATTGGTTTTGGACCCAAGGAGTCCATTTTCTGTTCAGCACTAACAACCCAGGACGAGGCGATATGGAAATAAATCATCACACTTGGCCGCATGATGACAGGAAGTCAAACTAGAACGTTCTTTTCGCTGACGAACAAAACATTTCAGGAATAATCCAAGAGGAAAATCTAATTTACTACCTACTTTGCTTACAACGTAATGCTTTGCTTCATATCAAGTTTATTTAAAAAAAATTGTGTCATGATTTGTACTTAAAAACAATTCCCATGACAACCACAATGACAGCTAAATTATAAAAAGGTCAATATACTGCTCAGCCCTAACAACAGTACTGTAAAACGTGGTAATACAAGCTTGACCAATCTTTGCTTCTGCATAAACAAATGTCAACAATTCTTTTCACTTTTTCTGTTTCCAGTTGTTTGTACAATCATGTAAATAAATAATTCATGTCTCTGGTTTAACACTTTTCACCTCAGGGGGAAAAAAAACATTAAATATTTGCACTGAGGAAACATTTTTCTCTTCCACATGAATGACTTTGCTGTTAGGTATTAATCCTCCCTAAGTGGAGTTAACTTTCACTGACACAGCTCTGCAGAGTGCAGACACAAACACATGTCAGACATAGCAGACAGAGACAGTTACACTGTACTTAAAACTTAATGACTCGACACTCCACATCAGAAGCATTTTAGCAAGAGTGGCAGACATGTGCACACGGTGTGACACTCTGCTGCACAAGCTGCCAGTTATGTGCATGCGAGATGTGGTGCTGGTGACAGAAAAATGCCAAATTTAAAAGATCAGGTTTGTCATCGAGCTTATTTTAAAAATCTGAAAAAACAAAAGTCTTAATGTTCACAGTGCTTATCATAAATTACCAATTTGGATTTCTTAGTTTAGGTATTCAAATTAATTCCTGTGTGTGCAGTTCCTTATTGGATGTAAATATTTTCACTTGTTGCTTGAAGAGCCCTGACAAACCAATTATTACAACGATGTCACCATTTGAGTTTCAGGCCAAATGATGTACACGCCACCGCCGCATAATAGTTGTACGGTATAGAAGTTCCTCAGCGTGCGTGAAGAATACATAAAGTTCACAATTTCTCACAACTACAAGTCCAAAATAAACTGTGGGGCCAAAGGAACAACCTAAAAAATTTGGAACAACTAACTTAATCAGACATGTATTATATAGCAATCCATTCCCATGCCTGCTGCTCAGAGTAATGGCAGTGACTGACTCTACTGCCGACTGGACAGATAAATGGTAACCGAGGTTGCATTGACTTATGATGCGTTCAAGCTCTATTCAGTAAAAATGAGTATTGAACGAAGTTAAATCATGTGTTCCAATCTTGTCTATATTCCATGACAGTGGTAAAAAAAAAAAATATATAATCTGGAGCATTGCCGTCAATTATATTTCTACAGAAAAAATCAATATGAAAAAAACGAAATCAGCAGGTCAGATAGAGATAGATAGAGATAGATAGATAGATAGATAAAATTAAAAAAAAAGAGTTGGCCAGGAAAAGATGTTCTCCCATCACTTCCATTGAAACAGCGTTAGGGAGGGATCTCTTCACGGCCAGTTGACCCATTAAGAGAACAATAACTCTTGAACTGTACACATGGTTTAATGGCACCCAACTGGAGAATTAGCACCATTAATCTCGATGTGCCCAACTTCTACTTGCATAAAGGTAGTGGGTGGATTAATTCACATTTCTCTGTATTCTGTTCATTTGGAAGGAAAGCTGGTGTGTTTACCTGCCAGTGGTGGAAAACAGACAGGGCGAAGGCCTGTCCCTGTGTATGTGTGCGAAGGTCTGTCTCAAAGCCGAAGGAGTCGATAGCCGGGATGAACGCCTTTATGGTGTAGAGAGGAGACCCTGGAATAGGTGCATCCTGGGTGACATGACCCCTGTTAGATGACAAACACAGGACCACATTTGTTAAAAACTCAAACCCTTGTATTTCAGTATTACGGAATATTGTCAGTGCATTACATTTCTGCCTGGTCGATACTAGATATTAGGAGAATGAGTATGCCAACCTTCTTCGAGCCAGCACTGTGTAGACCGCAGATACACAATCAGCTGGAGCCTGAACCTCCACAAAGTAATAGGGCTCCATCAACCTTGGAGTGGCCTGCGACACACAAGGGAGACCAAACATTAAAAGGGAGGACAAAAGCGAGGAGATGTATGAAAATGTAGGGCCAGTCCATGTACAGCTACAACACAGCCATTAATGTATCATAAGAGCTGTGAAAGAGCCAAAGAGGAGAGATGCCAAAAATGTAAAAGAGGAAATGTATCGCACTACAATTAAAAGAGAACGCAGTCAGCAAAATCCAAACCGTAATCACGATAATGGAACATTAAAGAAAGCAAAGATGAAAATTAAGGCAGGAGGAGTTAATGGCAGACGAGGAGAAGAATAGGCTTCGGGAGGATGATCTCACCATGAGGAAAGCAGAGTACACCACTCTCCTGGCTGTGGGGATGACCTGGCCGCCTCCTCTGTGGAGGGGCTCCTGAGCAATGACTGCGTCAAGGATCTTAAACTTGACATTCCTGATGGCTGAGAGCAGCAGAAAGACGGAGTTATTGAGACACGACACTCATGAGGAAAAATACATCTTCCCATTCGCACAATGCTTAACGCTCATAGTTGTAGACATTCAGGCTAATAGGAAATCCCAGCACCAATGGCAAATGTTTATTTGTAAAACCAACATGTTTCAGGCGTAAAAAAGAATAAGTAGAGAACTCACGCTCATCGCACAGAGGCCCCTCTCTGGTGCCCCACTGGAAGCCCTGAACGATGCTGTCTTTGACCGAGCCGAGCAGCGCCTTGTCCACCTAGAGGAAAAGAAAATGACATCAAGAGCTAGGTACAAAACAGTTATTCTCTGATTTAAGACTGATGTAGCTTTGTGTGGGCATGAGGTCCTGACTCACTTTCTCATTGTTTAGGAATTTTTATTTTTTATTTTTTGGCAAACTCAAAAGTTTTATGGTTGCACATGGTTTGACAGGGCAACAATTGTCAAGTCTTGTGTTGTAGGTTGGAAGAAATCTGAGGCTCTAGATTAGAAATTATAACTTTTCAAATCAGCAACAATTTCAATGAGCAATTACTCATTTCAGGCTTTTGTTAAGCAAAACTGCCAAACATTTGTTGGCTCCAGTTTCTCATGTGAAATAATTTACTGCTTCTTCCGTTTGTGAATTGAATATTTGGGGGTTTGAACTGTTGGTCTGATAAAAACAGGTGATTTGATTAGGTCTCTTTGGACTCTGGAATGTTGTAGTTAAAACATAATCCAAAAAGAAAATACAGCAGTGACCAAATTAACCAATATTCAAATAGGAAACTTTGTCCAGACAAAGAGCCCTATTCAGCCGTGATTGGTACAAAACTCACCTCAGAGGGCAGCGTGTCATCTACAAGGATGTTTGGTCCCGTGGTGTCCGGTCCGAACGCCCAGATGGACCTGGCAGCCAGCAGATCCCAGTCGTACTTTGTCTGGAAAAACTCTCCCAGCTTTTTCCTGCCATGAGGAAAGAGAACTGGTTGAAAGGAGGTCTGCACATTGTGTCAGCGGGAACATTAAGGAGATTGGTTGATCGGGGGGCAGAGGGGTTAATGGAAGAGGAGGAGTAGAGCGGAGGTTCAGTTTAATGGTGTGTGAAGTATGTCACTTCTTTGGCGTTGCTACTACACGCTGGCACCGCTGGGTCCAGATGGCCTAACAGATGAGCCGAGGACTGACAGGAAGCCACGCTCTGGCAGAACACGCACTCACACATACTTGTCACGTCACAGGGACGGGAAAATTCAAGCATGCTTTTAGTGACCGATTCAATTACTGAGCGATATCTGATCAATATACACGGAGGGGTTTGTATGAGAACGCACGCTTGTCACATTGTACAGAAGGTCTTGTCCTTTCCTTAAATATTCAATTACAGAAATGCTCTTCTGTACATCTATTTCAATTTTTAAAGAAAGATATATATTAATAGTGAACATTGATCTTATATTTAGCATTTCTTACACTCTTTCTGAGGTCCCTTTCAAACTGACATGGTGAAGCAGAAATACATAATTACTGTCACGATGTTCTGCAGTTCTGACAGTTTATAAAACTTCTAAAGAAGACCTAGGTGAAATATATATATATATATATATATATATATATATATATATATATAAAAAAATAAAAAGACACACTAGACTGATTTAAAGCATTGTTATCAAATAGCAACACAACTATGGATTTAGAAATATTACACAAAAATCCATAACTGTCTTTTTTGTATTAAAAAAAGGACTATTGCCCGGGGCATTTCGATAGCTCTCCACCTTCTTCAATAACCGCATTTAATTAAAGAACCAATCACTATGCTGGCTCCTTTATCCCTGCTAACCGAGGAAATAATGAAAACTAATGACCAGCCAGAGCGGCTCTAATATATGGAGAAATTAATAAGGGTACTGCCATATCAGAATGAAATGGGGGAAATCTACACATCTAAGATGAAAGGCACATTAAGTAATTTCAATTAATTAAGAGATCACAAGTTCAATACGCGTGAGTGTGATAGCGATATCTGCTACATCTTACCTGTTCCACGTGATCTGCACCACTTCGTTCTCGATGTCCTCAGCCAGCCCTTTCTCCAGGGGCTCAGCAATCATGGTGATCTTATTCCTGCCAATCACATCACACAGCTGTCAATCACTCATTCTGGGTCCGGGAGCCACTCGGCCATAGGGAAGGACTAACTCTGACAGTGACTCCAAACTGTGCACAAAGTGAACTCCAAACAAAGAAATACAACATCTAAGAGTCTGAAAACAGTTTGTCAGAAATTAGAAACTTTTAAAAGAGGAAATTATCAGAGCTGTGAGTTGTGAGTGATAATCATTTACCAAAGTATGTTTTCTTGTAATTGCACTCATGTCACTGTATGTGTGGATAAGATCTAAAAAAATATCATGTTTGATACGCACTTTTTGTTTGGCGTTTCAGCGAAGCACTTGAGTGATGATGTCTCTACAACCGTTTCACAGAAAGTCACAACGGGGTCAGCAACCTGTGGACAACGATGAGCACAATTACACCAAGAAACAAAAGGCTCCACTCTTGTGTTGTACCTTCAAGCTACGGCAGAGTTTTGTAAGAAGTGAGAAGAATTACTTTAATGTCGATCTCGGAGTACATCTTGCGCAAGTCGTGCATGACACAGTCCAGGTAGAGCTCTCCTGTCCCTAAGATAACATGCTCTCCGGATTCCTCCACCTGAAAGACAAAGACATCCACAAATGGCCAATTATCATTCACGCATTATATAACAACAAAGTTATTGTTGAGATCAGTTTTGACTTTTCAGATTTGTCCTTCCTGCAGGATCCATATTTGTATTTTATTTCTCAGGAAACCATTTCAAGCGGCTACCAAGCTGGTTAAATGTCTAACCGTATAAATTTAATCTCAGTAATTACTTAGTTTATTAAGCTTTTGTTACAGGGATTTCAATTTACAAGTGTTGAAAGCCTATTCCTTGTGTGGTGACATACCTTTGTGGTGAGAGACGGATAGCTCTTGTTGACCTTCCTCAGTCCGTCCAACATTTTCGGTAGCTCTGATGGGTTGACGGGCTCCACTGCAATCTTTATAACTGATGCGGTGTTGAACTTCAGTGGCCGGAAAATCTGAGCCTGTCAGAGAAAGTAAAAACATTTAAACTAGACTGTTTCTCATACGGTCATTTTAAAAAGGTCTCAGTGGCATTTCTCGCTTTAGTCTCACCTCTTCGTTCCCTCTGGGCTCCGTGATTGTTGCGGTCTTGACGATTGGCTGGTCGCAACCTTCGATTAGAACCCAGTTGCCAGCAGGCACTCGGTTCACTTCAATTTGGTATCTAAAAATGTGGACGGCACAGTAAGATTTGATTCAAACTAAAATTACCGCCTCGCAGTTGTATGCCTCCAACCAGTCAAGTCGGTGGCAGAGTCACAGTTTACATCCATGTCTGTCCAAAATGTCCCCACGTCATCATTTTATCCTATTAGACATTTGTGTGAAATTAGCAAATGAACTCTTGAGTTAAAGGCAAAAATGTGTTTTGTGAGGTCACTGTGACCTTTGACCACCAAATTCTTATCAGCTTGTCCTTCAGTTCAGAGGTGGGAAGAGTAGCCAAATACTGTACTCAAGTAAAAGTATTGTTACTTTGCTAAAAAAGTACTTAAGAACAAGTAAAAGTAGTCATCAAAAATAAATACAAAAGTATTGACTGAAAAATTACTTGAGAAGCAAGTAACTTAATGATAAAAAATAAAAATAAATCTTTGTGATAAAAGGACACATCATTATCTCCTGATGAGATAACCTGCCACATAAACACCAGACAATAATCCCAGTCTGTATCTCTTAAATGAGACCCCATATAGTATATTAATATTATACTCTATTAAGTACACCAATAGGTAAATATGTATTGTATTACATTATTTGCTTGGTGTGAACATACATACATACATACATACATACAGACAGACAGACAGACAGACAGAACCCTTGCAGTGTACCTAGCAACTGAAATCCAGAGACGGCCCACAGTGCAGATTTGGGAGTCCTCCTCATCTTCAAGGGTGTAGTTCTCTCCTAAAACCTTGACAGGCTGACCTGCCTGAATGGTCCCGCTCAGCACTCTGCCAAACGCATGGAACTGAACCCCATCCTCTGTGCTGTACATCTTAGTGGTGTGGCACATCAAAGGACCCTGAGGGTGAGAGGCATGAGGTGAGCAGGAAAGAGGGATAAGAGAGAGACAGAAAATAGGGCAGGAAAGTCTTACCACTGGAATGTGACATTTCTTCCGAAAAAAACACAAGAGGGCTTTGGCAATAAGTAGTAAGGCAGTAAGACTTTTAATGGAACTTGGAAAACTGTAATCAATGTCTGGTATTGGCTTAAATTGGCTTATTTAAAAGCTTGCTCATTTCAAGACAATTAAAACAGCCTGTTGGCTTCATCTGTAAGAGAGGCTGGAATAACTAGAAACAGATTGTAGCATTTTGCAGTTAATTGGCAGATCTGCTTCTCACCAGCCAATAAACAGAAGATTCCAGCTCTGCTGCCTTAATACTCACATCAGGGTCGCACTCTACCATGGCCTCCCCAAGGTCTGTATCCAGACCTCCAGCGTATGTGTGCTCTATTTTGTTCTTAGCACCCTCCAGTGGTGAGGGGATGTGATGTACACACATGTCCACAAAGCCTGTAGAGAAGAAATTTGTGCTCGACTTAACATTGATAGAACATGTTTACCAAATCATGATCATTTATCTTCAGATTCAAATCACAAATCAGGAGCAGAAATATTGAGTAAAGCAGCAAGACAGATAAAGTGCATCTGAGAGTCTCTGCAATACAGTTCTTATTAAAAATTGTTCTACATATACAATAAATACGTTTTAAAAATACTGACAAACTAAATTAAAAGGATAAATGAAAACAAATCGAGCCTTGCCTGTGAACTCTCCAAAGAAGCGGTTACAGACCAGCCTTAGCAAGGGTCTGATGTTCAGCTTCAGTTCCTCTTTGGTAAGGTGGATCCCCAGTTCATCCAGAACTCTGGGGAGAGACGTGTCCACATCCCCAACCACCTAGACACAAAGAGGGTTTGGGTGGGGATGACACACTGAGGTCAGAGCCTGAAAGTATTGTGCTAGTTGTGTTGCTTTGTTACACAAAAATGTGTTTGCGATGTCCAACCTGTGAGAGGATCTTGTAGAGAGGCTCCAGAACAAATTCCACAAAGCTGCGCTGAGAGTTACTGCTGGGAGCTTTCTTTGTGAACTTGCGACTGAACAAAAAACAGAAGATGGCAGATATCATAAGAATGTGTTAAAAGAGGATTGTGTCGCATTAAATATTAGCATTCTGTTCAAGTCCAAATTTGCTACTCACGTTTTGGGGTTGAAATAAATGTCTCCCCAAAGCCTCTTGGCAAACTCATTATAGTTGATGTCACCTGCAAACACGAAGAGAAGAGCAAGTTAATACTTGACTCACTGGATGAGATAAGAAACAGGATGTGGTAGTGTCAGTTTATGCTGAAGAGCCTTACCATAGGTGTCCGAGTAGATTTTTGCAAAGGACCCCAGAGTGAAACAGGTACTGTACTGAGAGCTGGCAAAGCACACGTTTCCAAGGAGAGGAGACACCACCAAGTTCTCATCTGTGGAGTAAGTGCTGAGAAGGAAGAGAAATGACCATGAAGTGTCTGATACATCTCATGAAGCCATTCATGCTCTCTAAACACTGTGCACGTTATGAGTTTTAAGTATTACCTGAGCAAACCATTGACCTCATCCACAATGTGGCGAAGTTTATAATAAGCATCTGTGGGAGGCAATTTGAGCTCCCCAATGAGCCGGTCCACCTTGTTGATGCAGATGGTGATGGCCATACGCTCCTGAACTGCATGTTTGATCAGGCGCTCTGTGTTCAGCATCACCTGAGCAGAGATACACAAAGGCAGAGTAAAAACACTGCAGACCCCTGATTGGTCACAGGTACTAACTGCAGTGGAAACACGGCATTCAGAAAATGACCGGTAACAAAAGTGAGTCGAGTTGAGCAGTGCTGTTTTGAAGGCTGAAGAACATTAACAAATGTGCAAAGAGTGCAGGATTGGGAGACCATGAAAGAATTATTAACTCACTCCTTCTGCTGCATCTATGAAGAGGACTACACCGTCTGAGAGCCGGATGCTAGAAGTGACCTCATCAGAGAAGTTCACGTGGCCTTAGAGGGAGACACAAGGTTTGACATCACTTTCTGCTGAGACACACCAAAACAAACCACCAAGCATACATTCAGTAAACACCACATCCAACCGTGCACGATACCTGGTGTATCCATGATGTTGAAAAGGTAGGATTTTCCTCTGGAGTCTGGCAGGACCATGGTGACAGGGGCACTCTTGATACCAACACCTCTCTATGGAAAAAGCACAAGATAGAAATAACCTTTGCAGGAGGGGAAGCATAATTCTATCACCTTAAAGCTTATTTATTAATGATGTCTGGCAACATGGTCTTGCAACCTCCACACTTAAAAGTTGTCAAATTAGACTGTATTCTTTTGTGGATCATAGTTTCATATTTGCTATTCCTTGACATTCTAATATGCGGTAACCCAATATGTTTTAGGATACAGAGAGTTGTTATTATTATGGAACAATACAACAAAACCACTCACCTCCTGTTCTGTAAAGAGGATGTCTGTGTATCGGAGCTGAAAAAGTCAAAAGTCAAGTTAGTTCTGCTGTAATACACAGAATATAGGTGTAATAATTATTAATAATAATAATAATAATAGTGTGTTTATCATTCCAGTCGACACTCACATCCACATCGTCTCTCTTCCTGATTTCTGGGTGTGTCTGTTCAATCAGGCAGTCCACGAAACAGGTCTACACAGAAAAAAAAATTCATTAGATTCACAGATGAGTCCAAAGAGCAGCCATGTTATTAGCATATGCTCCAAAATATTCATATCCTCATAAATTTTTTATCTTAAGAACACATGTCCTCTTTGGCAAAATGTCACAGAAGAGCCCTGCAGCGATTCACCAATCATTGTACAGGCCTGGCACGCTGCCAGGTCAACAGGAACTCCCGCCAGAACAAAAAAATAATAATTTTAAATGCCAAAAATTATTTATATATATATATATATATATATATAAAAATTATTTTTATATATATATATATATATATATACTGCAGCGGCGCCATGAACTGCAGCAAAGCATCACTGTGAGTTTGTGAATAAGCCTAGTATCTGTGGTTAGTTCACATGTCTGTAATAACAGCAGGAAATTTGCACGCCTGTTATCTAAACTGTTATGTCAACTGAACAACTGAAGTGAAGATAATGTCGAAACCCTTCTGTTTACAAACAGGCTCTGCAGTGAGCAACACACCGATGAGTTGACGGATTCTGTGTTTTTAGCTGAGCGAGACCAGAGAACATTCAGTTCATCGAAGATGCTGTTTTGCCCACGTTAGTAAGTTTGCTTCAACTAATGAGCCAGGTGTGTTTTATGTGGACTGGGCACTGCACCATTGCTACATTTCTTGCCAGCAATTGGTAAAATGGTAACTTAGGAGGCCATTTGACCATGTGTGCTCTGACAAATTTGGCATTCAGCTAACACACCAGTCATAATTTTGTCTTAATGAAAACTCAACTCCTGGCATTTGCTTCTGGTGTTCTTTGTCACGGTTTTGGAAGAAGGAAAAACGTGATACACATGTAAACCAGCTTTAGAAGTAACATATTTTCATTTAAATGAAGTGCTGTGCAGTGGATCTGATTTATGCTTATGTGAAAAGTGGTTAATGTGGATTTTTAAAAGTGACTGATATATATTTGAGAACAGTATTTGGTGTGGTGTAACTGTGTTGTGCCTGGCCAAAGCAGTAAACCTACTGTAGGGGGAACACTAAAAATAAAAAGCTAAAAGAGAAACAAGAAGCCAGACGCAGCCACAAGGCGATCTCTAACCTTGCCATGGTGAAGGTGACCACACAGGGTGACGTTACGGATTAGCTCAGGACCATCCATCAGATCGGCAAGGAATCTGATAAGATAGAAGAGGGATATCAGAGCTTGAAAGACACACAGCAAACACATGTAAATGGCAGATATGTACAAGGAATTGCACAAGATTGAGTTGAGCGCTGTCGTACCAGTAACTGATATGGATGTACATTTGCATCTTCAGACTATTGGCAGAAAAAAAACCATCATGTGCATATTCATAAAGATGACTTACTCCATGTCATAAACAGTGGCAGGTAACTCCTGCTCCATCAGGGTGAACTGCTTGTTCTTCACAGGCTTGATGATGGGCTCTGGAGTGAAGAGAAAACACTAGTATTTGTGCGGATCAGAATATAACTCATCACATTATAAATATGTGAGTGCATGTGGATTAAGTAACCAAATACTATGTACTTTACTGTAAATATGTTTATACAGGCTACACTGTTCTCTGTATCTAACCTGTCAGAGGTTGTGTGTCTTCCTCTTGGACTATAGTTTCCACTTCGGGCCCATAAACCTCCTCTGCTGTCGGATAGTATTTCTTGTCCTCATGCAGGACCACTTCCATGCCAGGGACATCCTCATCAGCATCAGCAGGCTCATCATCATCGTCATCATCAGCCTGCACAAGGAGATTGTAATTACCATGACACGTTAGCACAAATCGGATTAAAAGTACCACCAAGTCAACGGTTTATAGGTATTTTTAAGAGTACCTCGTCAACATCTCTGTCCTCTGCATCCAGATCATCTTCATCGTCATCAGAGTCCAGCTCTGGACCAATGTAGTTTCCAAACTCGTCATACAGATCAGCCTCCATCTTGTAGAGAACTAAAAGTGGGGTCATGGGTTAAACAACATTATATAGTTTCGCCCATTTGGTAAAGACAATACAGAATACAACTAAAATTGTCTAAATTCGCATTATCAATGTTATTTCTTGTCTGTGTTGCTGTGTGATTCAATATGTACCAATAACAGTCACGTTCACGTCTCATTAGTAATACAAATGTGCCTTTCATTGTGAATTAGGTTTTGCTCTTTTCCCAAAAGCCGGTGATGACTTCCTGACCAGCTTGCTTTAACATAAGCTTAAGTTTCCATTGAAGCCAATGCTAACGTTGCATGTAGTACAACATGCACCACCACAGATATTCATTAGATGGTTTCCAGCGGGAAAACACTGACACTAAAATATTTCTTAAGTGAGAAGTTTTCGATGATTACAAATGAACATGTATTTGTTTGCAACGTTAGAAGCGCGTCAAAAACTAGCATGCTAGCAGCTAACAAGTAGAGCGATGAATGACTTCAGTTACGTTTCAGTTACGTTTCTGTGCTCGAGTAACTCAGCTCAAAGCTGAGCTCACGGAACTAAACTATAACTTATAACTCACCTGTATTCTGTTAATAGACAGTCCGCAAAGAGTATTATCGAAACGAGATAGTAGTTGGGTACGTTTTCACAAGATAAATAATTTCCCAAAAAGCGCCATGCGCACGAGATACTACTTCCGGCTTTCTTCTTCTGTTGACACGAGAGCGGTTCGGGCGGTTAGAGCGGTTCGGGCTCACTATCGCCCCCCAGCGGTATGGGGTTCATTTACAAGCAGAGGCTCCAAAGAAAACTACATCGCCCTTTCAAATCACTTATTCTCGCTTAACTATCCTCGTCAAAATTACATTACATGATGCATAATCACCACGTACTTCAATTTAAAAGTTGTATCTTGAATTCCTTTACCGTAAATATGAGCATGCCTTCTCTACCTTGGTGTTTGTGTTGCAGGAGATTGTTCCTCTTGGTGATATGAGGGCATTTAGTGCCATCCAGTGGTCATGGTGCGCAACTACAACTCTGACTATTTTGAAAGTTTTATTTTGTACGTGTTCCCCGAAAGATTAAGAGTATGTCTCCCTGCAATTTATAGCAAATATAACAAAGCCGTGTGGCAAATTAAACTCAATGCATCTAGAAGTTGTGCTATAATTGGCTATAATAGACAAGCAATAGTTGCATTGACTCGATCAGCGATCAGAGGAAGACTCAAACTCATATTGTATTCTCCAGTGAGTTCTTTCGCAATCAAATGTAAAAAATAGACGGGCGTGTAGTTTTGCATTGCCACCACTGGAGGGCAGTGGACATTCATTGTAAAATCAATTATATATAAATATAAAAATACTAAAGAAACTATAATTATTGCAGTTGTTTTAGAATAATAAACTTTCCCATTAGAATTAATGGTAAATAGCCTACAGAAATAAGGATTCAACCCTCAGAAAACTATAGTATTTTAATATTGGGGGAAATCTTTGACTTTATGAGCATTACTTGAGTAGTTCTATTTTTGGTACCTACATGGGACTTTAACCTCTGTTAACTTGCACAGAGTTGATATATAGTTGTGGTGTACATGATTGGTGTGCCAAGAACTACATTTTCCAAACATTTCAGAGAAGTGAAGCGTAAAACAAGTAGTCCTACTGATGTTCAAATATAGAATATGGTATTTCTATGGCAAAGACACGTATGTATCAGGGTGGTGGGGGTGAATTATTCCACTTGGATGTTGATGAGGTTTGATAATACATGCAGACACAGGCAGGGTTTCAGTTGATGGCTTTATTCCTGCTAGTGTTAATATTTTCTTCAGTAGGCCTGGCCTACACAGTATAGATACAACAGACTGATAAACAAGTTAAAACAAACAAACACAACCATACAACATTATCATACATTTCTAAATTAGTCATATGTTCTGTGAGAAGCACATTGATAAAAAATATTGTTTGGTCATCTTGTAGATCTGTTGAAATGCCCTTCAGAGAGCAGTGTTACTCAGATTTAATTTATTGAGGCTATAATTTAAAATTTTGCGGATAAATAAACACTTGTTATTAAAGAGCACCCCACTTTTTGGTTGGCATAAACATCTGTAACATTTTTAAATATTGTTACTAAAGTGGGTCTGAACTCACGGATTTCCATACCGACCCAGTTTAACATTTAAAAGCACCATCTCCCATTAAAGATTTATTTTTATATTCATTATTATAGATGATTAATTATGCAACTGTCCCTACTCCCAAACGTTAAAGTTATAGGTTACCCTTACTTCTAAATCTTCATAAAGCACTGAGTTGCCATTGATTTCCTTTTTTTCGGTGATAGTGGCAGGTCTCCATAATCTTTTAATTGATGATGATGCTGATGATAAACTGGGCCTCTGTCCTGAGAGTGACCTCCGGACCCAAACGTGAGATGCGGGACTATAAGGCACGTGTGAACTGGACGTCAGACACAATTTATTTCTGCGGACAATACAAATAGTTTTATTGCCCTGACATTAGTTTGTGGGACTATTTAACCTGAGAGTTTGACTAAATGTGTCAACTGGCCCCTTAACGGTCCCCTTCCTCCCCTCTCTGTCTCTGCGGGGCCCCTCTACTCTGCCACCAGCTTCCTCAGCCTCTGCACCACCTCCTCCCCGGAGCTCCACGGCACCGTGACCGCCTTGAACTCCCCGGGCATGGCTTCGTGGGTCTCCGTGATCAGCCGGTGCATGGGGAAGTCCCGCCGCGGGAACGCCACGTCCCGGGGCCCGAGGGACGTCACCGGGCAGAAGTCGTTGGCTCCGTCCCCCACGTAGAAGATCCGCTGGTACGGGCGGCCCCGCTCCTGCGCCCTGCGGGCCACGTAGTCCCTGACGATCACCTGCTTGCACATGTTGTTGGGGCACCGCACGCAGTCGTGGGAGTGGAAGGGCCGCAGCACCAGCCGGCCGTCCCGGTTGAAGGTGGCCGGGTTGCTGAAGATCCGGTGGAAGAGTTGGCGGGCCCCGGCGCGTCGGAGCCAGGCCTCGATGAAGAAGGTGTTGGCGTCGGACAACAGCACCACCTCGAAGTCTTGCGGCGGCCGGGTGCGGAGGAACTGGAACAGGGTGACCATGCCAGGGGTGGCCGGTATCTTCTCCATGGAGGCGCGGATGTCGCTCTCGGTGACGCCCTGCTCCGCCAGGTAGGCCAGCACGCGCTGCATGTACTCGTTGTAGCGGCCGGGTTGGTAGGTGTCCTTCAGCCAGCCCGGGAGGTGCTGACCCGGGGCGGCCTGCACCACGATGTCGTCGCTGGTCTCATCCACGATGGTCTCGTCGAAGTCGAAGAAGATGAGGAAGCGCTTGTCGGAGGAGATGTTGGTTGAGTTGGAGGCCATGATCTTTGCGCGTCTGGACCCGGCGGGCTCCCCCTCGCCTGGGGGATGGGGTGGGACATAACAGCAGTTGAATATTGAATCCCCCATGATTGACTATGCCACACCTCTGACTGTTACAGGGAATCAAATCTCCACTCCTGCTCTCCTCCCACTTTCCAGCATCCCACGCGAGGCCGGCCACAGTAAAGGTGGAGGCTGTACCGGGGAGGATTTCTGGGAAACATCAATGCATACATAGACGAAGAGTGGGGTTTGGGGTAGAGGTAAAAACAGAGTAAAATATAGATTTAATATATGAAATAGACACAACATTTGAATATCATCTAAATGAAAAAAAAGCTATGACCATCGCTGAAAGAGAACAAAGCAGCCATTCAGCAGTGCTTTCAAACCAGAAGAGGCAGCATCCACCAGCTGGTCTCTGAAACAATGTGAGGGACTTTCTAAGGTATAAGGAGAGGGGGTGGTGGTGGGGGGGGGGGTCATCCTGCTGTAGCAGTAGTAAAAAAAAAAAATAGGAGTGAAGTAGGAATATATTCGGATCTGTGAAACACCTGGGCTCCATGCAAATCAAGCTGCAAGCAAGCTTGTAAAGTGTACATTAGATGAATAAGTAGACAGCCGCATGTCTTCCAGTGTATAGACGGTGTCTGCCTGCCTACCTCTGATGGAAGCCGGTATTTGTTTCCTGATTTCCTTTCAAACTCCTTCAAGCTGTGCGGCTGGTTTTGTCTGTGGAAGAGAAACACAAAGGATGCTGAATTGCCTCAGTCAGCGGTGCGTGGCAGCTGAAACAGAAATACACTTTAAAAACCAACCATCGCAAGGTCCCTGATAACTTAATACATCCTACACGAGCACGCCTGTGTGCAAGAAAGAGTACGGAGTCAGATATGACATCAAATAGGAGATGAAAAGAATAATACGCCTACAAGCACGGATTTAACGACACCAGGCTGCCTCTGCTTAGTCCGTTTGGAAATGAACTCGTCAGCCTGCAAACCTTATCTGCTGATAACCTACTTTTCTCAAAACAAAAACAACAACAACAACAACAACAGCAGCAGAGAGCCCGGAATGTATCAGATCAAACTTCAACTCTTCTCTCAAATTCTTGCAAAAAAAAAAAAAAAAAAAAAAAAGAAATAAGCATTACTGTGTCACGAGCGCTGGTTCCGATCCCCGGTGCCGGTCCCGTCCGATCCGGTCTCGCGGAGAGTAGAGACAGAGTTCCGCCGGTCGGTCGGTGGGACGCGCGCTTTTATGTGACAGTCAAAACCACCGGAGCCGCGGTGGACGTGACCGCGCCTGCAAGTCCGCCCATTTAATAGCAGCCTGCTGAGCGCGTGCACGTTACTTTTCAAGAAGAGAGGGAGGAGGGGGGGCTGTGGGAGGAAAGTAAGGGAGGGAGAAAAAAAGAGAGAACGACAGAATGCAAATATTCCGTTTCCTGAATAGCTATATCCACAGAAAGGTTTATGTTAGTCAAGTGAATGTGTCAGTGTTTGTTCTTGCCTCACTGAGTCTCACGGCAGACTACAAACTCAAATACAAACTTATTACACACTTTCCATTTCAGTATTAGCGCCAGTTGAGAGACAGGGGGAATAAACACTCTCGGCCTAAGGAAAGACCAGAATAAACTGCACCTTTTCCTGTATTTTAAAGTGTAGTGTTGACCCAGTTAGGAGTTGGGAAAACTCGGTGCATGGCGGAGAACTCTTGGCAGTCACAGGAAAATATGGGAATAATCTCAAGTGTCCATTTGGCCTGATCCGATAGGTTTCCCGCTGAAGACTTTAACACCTCCTTCAACAGGATGATCAGGATTTGGGTCAGCGTGGCCGTAAACCGGTTGGCAAACAAAACACAAGATTTTGCTGTGAAGCTACTTGACCTCTGACCTCTATTGTGAGGGAGACACAGGGAATGAGGATAGAGCTGTAACCACGTCTGAGAGTCTGATTGGAGTTAAGTATAGTCAAAGCAATGCATCATTTCAAATCTGGAGCCATATGGTGTCTCCATTCATTAATTACAGAGACACACGAGCCATAAATCTTTGCCAATAGTGATTAATGAACTCGCACAGCAGCTTTCGGAGCGGCGAGCGCGCGCCTGAGAAACACGACGTGAAGCCCTCCTCTCTTTATCTGCCTGCCGACAGACGCGGCCTCCTGCCTCCTCTACGCCACACGGTGCAACGACTAACAGCTGGGCTGGCTGACTATTTTCAAACCCAAATGGGAGCGGAGATGTACAGACGGTGTGTTATTATCTCCTCTGCTCGTGAAGTGAGCCTCGGTACCTGACCACCCACTCACCACCAGTGAGTCACTTACACTTTTCCCTCTACCCACCGGGCCCGCTCAGCCATCTTAGAGGAGTACGTGACTCATTGGTGCGCCACTTGAAACCACCTATGGTGATGGAGGGCACACTGCAGTTTAGGAGTTTTACCAGCAACGGTAAAAGTGTTAACGTGCCCTTAGAGGAGGCGCACTCCGTTAATGGAGGAATAAAGATGGTTGAGTTGGATCAACGGGATATCCAGGGAAGGAAATGCAGTTTGTGAGGACAGTCTTTGCACAATCCTGTTGTCACTCTAATATTCAATGGTTATAAACTGTTTGTGACACTTTCTCCAAATGCAACTGCTCCTCTAAACATATAGGATATGTTTAGAAACAGATAGGATGTTTAGATGAAAAGACTCCAGATGTTTGTTACCCAACTGGAGAATAGCTGCCTGAGACGGTCACTGTTAGTTAAGGTCACCGCCAGAGGATACAATGAAACCTATTGGAAGGCTCTCTCAGGCCATTTTCTTCAAAAACAAACACAATTTAAAGAGATACAAAAAATAATAATATGTTTATGCACAGGGGAGTAGGCTCACATTGAGGAAAAAACAAACAAACAGGAAGCGGTCACAAAAAAAAAAAGAAAGAGGACCTAAAACTTTCCTGAACAAATAAAAAAAAGCTTTGATAAGCAAAGTCAGCCCGTCTGTGTCATGTGTCGCCAGGAGACATGGTTTGGTTACAAACATTATGCCAAGAACCCAGTGACTCTAAAATAGTCAAATAACAGCACTCAAGCAAATTAAGTTTTTGCAATTGCAATAGTCAGCTGTAAGCTTTCCAGCAAAGCTCCGCTCAGCTTACTGTCGGGAACATGCTGTCCACAATCCTTATTTTTCTACATTTCATGCTTGATTACCGTTCTTAACAACTGTTCACAGTAAAATCTCACAGCAATTGAAGATAAAAGAAGAGGCGCAGAGATGTGTGATAATCATGGCTACTTGTTTTTACTTCTCAAAGTTAGCAGTCAGTTAAATGTACATTATCAAAAAAGGCCCAACTTTTTCACTTCTCCTCAATCTCCAGATAACATACAAAAAAGGACAAACCAGGACATTATAAAGCTGCACATTTTGTACCAGATACAATAATAAAATACGCAATGCTACATTAAGTGGTTAAAAATACAAAGGGGAAAAAGTATATTGATTTTTTTAAAACATCTTTAAAGAATATACAATGTTATTTTTTCTTAACTAGCCAAGAATTTTAGTAGAAAGTGCATTCTATAAAACAAAGAAAGGAGGAGGAGAATCATTTGACCAACTGAAAGACAAAACATGGTGGAAAGAAACTCCATGAACAAACATAACAAAAGAATGAATTTCAGCCATAGCTTGGAGGGGCTAGTGTAAAGTCACCAGAGCAGGAGGAACGTCACTCTCACTTTGAGGGCAGGTCCATATTGGAGCAATACTGTATTTCTTTGGGAAAAAAAAATGAAATGTATGCGCATACTAAAAGACATATCCTTCGTTCGCTATGGTCCCTTCCACACTAACCGCCTCCATCCGGGATTCTCCTCCTTTCCTTGCCTAAAAACATCCACTCAAAATAATCACCTCCACCCTTTTTCATGCAGCCACAACTGCACTCTGTTCCACAATGCATCGTCAGTCCCTCCCTTCCCTGTGCCTCACCCACGCAGCAGTAAAGTGCAGAGAATATACACAAACGAAAAGGCTTAAAAAAAAAAAAGAAAGAAAAACAAGACAAAGATCCATACTGCAAAAATGCTGAAGCACAGCAGTGAACCCGAGGGGACAGGATGATAAGCAAATAATACAGCCGTATTAAGACCCATAGAAATGGCAGGATAATTGCAGGTCTCAAATCAGAAGGGGACGTCCTAAACTATTGAGCTTAACCATTTCAGACTGAATACAGTGAGAGTGGCAGAAAGAGGATCATGTTAAATGTACTGCTATTGTCCATCTCAGGTATCCCCAGATATACACATATATTGGGGCACACTGTGTCAAAGCAGCTTTTGGTAGAAGAGCACTGGGGACAACCAGACAGACTGGTAGAGAAAATGCATGCACACATTCTCTCTCACTCACACACACACACACACACACACACACACACACACACACACACACACACACACACACACACACACACACACACACACACACACACACAAATGTTGCTCCGACAGACACACATCTGATTGCCGTCAGACTGGGTGAAGGGCTACCAACCACGCAACTCAAATTCATGACAAATATTTGCCAACCCTTTATGCTTATTTTAAACGAATAACATTCACACCATCGGCTATTACATTAATAAATGTAATTTCTGACGCTGACTTGATAACATGTATACTTATCTATACAAGAATTCCAAATATTAGAAGAAGTTGTATGTCCACTGCCTTTTATCCTGACATTTCCTATCATGTGCTAACAACAGTATATCTACATTAGCTTAAAACTGAGCAAGTTATCAGAGAATATAAAAACAACAACATAGATGAGTCATCAGCCATCATTCTGCGAAGGCAACATTCAACAGGTTTAGACACGCGTTTGTCTGTGTGGATTAATCAGTACGAAGTCAGAAAGAAAACCTTTACATTTACGACAACTCCCCACACCAAACTGTGGAATATAGGCTGAGAGGAATATGCATAATTGCCTGTTAAGAACGGTGATGAAAAAGGTCCCAGGTGTGTGTACTGTGTTTGTCAAATGACCTTTCACATGGTAACCCGTATCATTTCGACAGCAGCGAAGGGAAGTGGGGTAAATCCTGATGGGGCCATGTGTCTGGCCCCTCACAGTGGCAGTATTTGACAGTCATCCGTTATCTAAAAGCATCTGTTGACCAACAGTTCTGAGGTTGCACTGAACACAGAAAGTAAATCAGTGACCATACGGTCTTTGTCTTTTGAGTGTGTGCTTCAGTAAGTGTGAGGGTGCATGTCCTGCATAATTTCAGTTTCTTGATCACAACATATCCAGTCAAACCTCACAACCATTGTAGAAATGCCAGGCCGACAATACATTGTTGTTTTGTAATGTAATATTGAACTTCTGAAAAGCAAATGGAAAAGGAAAAATTAAGAAACACTGTATGCACTGGAATGGAAAGCACCATTTAACCATAACGTAAATCTCAGACTTGGTCTAGATTCAACTAACCCTTTACAAAACCTGTATTCCAACTTCCCCTACAAAAATTCCTCCCCCCCTTCTTACTTTAGCCTATGGCACTGCTTCTTGCACACTGCTGTTTCCCCTCTGACAGAAAGCCTCGACCGTGGCCTAAGGGTTCATATAGAACCAATAACAACATCCATCAAATATTGCTCTGGGGCGAGGCTCTACAGTTCAACTAGTAGGACAGGTTGAGTATTGCTATGGGGAGGAAGTGCACAGAGACTCCTGATCAATGTGCCACCATAAGTACACATGAGGAGGAACGCTATATGACACTGATCCTTGATACATAGGTCGATCTCCCATCAGCAGCTTTTGATGAAAAGGAGACACTTTACACCCATCAATGAACAAATAGAGAACTCGCACGGAAATCTTTTTGTGTAGATTTCCTAAGAAAAGAGGTTGTAAAAGCTTTGTCAGTTGATCAGGGTATTTAAGTGTAGGGGTCTTACTTAAATAATGTGTGCACTGAGGGTGTATAAGTCTGAATCACATACACAGGTGTGCATGTGCAGCTTTAGTTATTTGAAATCAGTTTGAGAGGAGCACCCTTTGATCAGGGGCACTGCAACTGAGAGACTGAGGCAGGACTATGAGAAGAGGAGGAACAAGGCGCGGTTTGGTGTGGGCCTGCAGAGCCAAAGCCCAGTTCAGTGGTGCTGTGGGGCTCCGGGGCCCTTGTCGGGGGGAGCCATGTGGTGCAGGTAGCTGCTGTCTTCATGCCCACAGTGGTTTAAGGGCTCGCTCTTGAACAGGGCCGGGGGTGGGGGTAGATGGGAGACTGGGGGCACTGCCAGGTGGTGGTGGTGGGCGTGAGGTGGGGCATGTTGGGGTGCGTTTGAGAGGTGTTGCTGGGTGGTCGGGGGGTGGGGATGATGGTGAGAGGGGTTTGAATGAAGCTGTACGTGGGAGAACGCGTGTCCCACGGGGCCTCGTGCAGTCATGGGCCCTCCGGTTGGGTTGAGGCCCATGGGTGCGGAGGTGGTGGCCGTGGTGGCAGCGGAGGGACTGGGACCAGAGATGGAGGAGGAAGAGGAGGATGAGAAGGTGTTAGCAAAGATGCGGACAGGCACAGGTGGGCCGCTGGTCTGCAGGACCACAGGGCTGGTGACCCGGAAACACTTCTCTTTGTGTGCTTTGAGCATGTTGGAGAAACGGAAGCGCTGGCCGCACACCTCGCAGGGATAGGGCTTCTCCCCCGTGTGAGTACGGCGGTGGCGCTTCATGTTGGGCCGGCTGGTGAAGCTCTTCCCACAGATCTCACAAATGAAAGGCTTCTCTCCTGCACAGATTAAGAAAAGAAATTAAGAAAATAAAAAAAGACTCACGTGTGAGGAAGACAGAGACTGTTTTAGTGGACAAAAAGAACAGAGCTAAAAGGAGAAAATAATATGATGAATCAGAGTCAAATCGTTTCCTGTCAAATGAGATGGTTACAAGATCATTAATCAGCTGATTATCTTCACAAAGAGCAGTTCTCTTTTAAAAATGCAAATACATTGGCATCTTCAATTGAGGTCCTTTGCTGTCAACCCACCCACTCCGAATTCACACTTTGAAGAGAGGAGATGTGAAAAATGAATAGCAGCAGCTTCATTGAAATGCTGCTCTCATTAACCTCCATGGAGCTCCTGAATGCGCCTGCTACCACCCACACAGCCATCTATTAAGTGGCTGCTGAAGGGCTCTCTAAATGCCTTTCATCGGCCTGTTATGCATGAAGCTCCTCGAAAACCAACGGAATATCAAAAGGTGACAGCTAATGTGCCGACACCTTCTGTAACTGTTACATCGCACTCGCAAGATATCACGAAAAATCTCTGCGCAGTAAACCAAACTTTTAGGAGTCTGTGTTTAACATGTGCGCCGCCTATTACAGGGCATGGCTGGGTGTGTCTCCTCCTGCAGGAGCTTAAATTGGTTGGTAGCGGCAGGGAGAAGAGAGGGCAGCGTAATTACACATCACAAATAGAACCGTGAGGGCCAACGGAGAGCTGTGTGTCCACCCACGTCGGGGCTGAAAAAACGAACAGGGTGCACTGCTCAGTTTGGTCTCTTAAACAGCAATACAGCAGGGACAGAAAACCAGAGGGATGTAATGCAGCATGTGTCTGGGTAGTCATTATAAGCCCCATATATATGCACGGCTCTTCTTTGATGTAGAACATCCCTCTCATTATAAGAACTGGGCGAAGTCTCCCTGCTCTCGCCACTATAATGTTCATCTTGGAAACATCCCATGTACTTCTTTTTTTAGAGCGTGTATGGTGACCGGCAGACACACTGAGCCCAGGAACATTGTTGTTGTTGTTTTGGCAAAGTTTTCATTTCAAAGTATTTAGAATTTTAAGTATCTACATTAAGATTTGCAACAGACAGAACACAAACATAACACCTGGTAACAACAATTAAAACAAATTATAAATCTATGACCATGTAATTTTCTGTGGCACAACTGTGATATTTAAATACTTCAGATGCTGGAGAGGAGAGAGTGCAGAGAGACGGAGGGGAAGACTGATGCCAGAAAGGTGGGACGTCTGTCTCCAACGTATTAAGGCTCAGCCGAGTGCTTTCCGTCTCCCCCCCCCCTCCTTCTGTTTTAGCCAGTATATAATTTATACTGGCTAAAACAAATGTTTGGCTAAACATTTTGTGGAACATTTTTCTTAAACCCCATTTTCAGTTCTCACACTCTTTTTTTAAGGCTGAAAAGTTGGCTGCATAACTTTAAGCATTTATAACATTACAAGTCTGTATATCTGTACAGTGCTCGTGACGGCCAGGGCGAGCTTGTACTGGAGACTCCACCCGGATAGCTCCTGGGCCATTGGAAACTAAAATCTGTAGAACAGTTATGTCTGACTGCGCATGGACAATAGCCGGGGAACTAAATATTGCTTTAAAACTAGAAGTAGGTTCCTGCAGTCAAAAAGCTTGTTACGTTTTCTTCCTACTAGAGGTTCCTGGGGTCAAAACAACAGACCCTTTGAACACTGGCACATTGACATCATGAGTGCACAAGCTTGACATTTCTCACCTGTGTGTGTTTTCATGTGCTCATCAAAATACTGTTTCATGTTGAAGTCTTTGCCACACCATTGGCACATGAACTGCTTGTGCCCGATGTGAATGCTCATGTGTGAGCGCAGCTGGTACTTATATTGGAACCGCTCGTCACAGTTCTACAGCAGAGAAAACAGGCCTTCAGAAAACAGGGATGCACTCAGAAACACTCGCGCACAAAAACATTTGGGTGAAGATCTTTCACATACTCAAGTTTAAAACAATCACGAAGGGTGCCATGTTGACTTTCAATAACATTTATAGTATTAAAAATGATGTTAAAAGTTATGTGATCTTGTTTACAGACACACTGCCGTCATATAACCGTTTTACATGAACTATTTGCACACAAGGAACCAGGTTTGTACGATAAGGTGGGAATTTGTGGAACACATTTTCATGCATTTCAAAAACATGTTTTAATGTAATTATTTTGCATATGAGGGAGGCCATCCCAGGATAACTGTAAACATAGCCAGGAAATCAGGTTTATCTAGATATCTCCCTGTCTTAACAAAATTTCTGTAAATCCATAACCTGATAAAAGGAAGAATTTTTTTTTTACATGACATTTAAGAAATTAGGTTAGTGCAGCAAGCCACCAATAACCAAATTATTTGGGTGCATGTAACCACGCTGTATATTTGCATTATGAGGCTTTCTTGGTCAGGTCTTTTCCGAAGTTAAATATTTATAATCTCAATGGCACCACCCAGCTAAATAAATGTCTGTGGGGAAAAAAAACTAGCAGTTTTCTTTTGGCACTACAGAGTTAGATCACTGAGGAGAATGGCCTATACGTTACATACATCCTTAATAAGCATGTAATCACATGTTAAAGTGTAGGATGAGTTTAAACATTTAATTAGAGCAGCTCCACCCATACACATATGTTCCCTGTGTGCCGTCCATTCATGTGGTTGGACATCAAATGGCCTTGGGTGGGAGTACACCATCCCATCTGTCAACTTCCTCTGAATTCAAGAGTGATGGCCGGGATAGCATAATAAACTGTAACTAACCCCATTCAGCAGAAATAAAAATGGGAATGTGACAAAATGCCTCCATTCGAGATTTTGGTTAAAGCCCCATAACACTAACCAGTTTTACATCTATTTTAGGTTCCAGTTAATTGGGGTTTGCTAATATTTGACATGGTTTGACTTCCCTGTAGAACTCAGATGATATAACCGTACAATGAATGTTTAAAATACAGGAGGATGGTCCCCCTCTGGAAGGCAACAGCTGAATGTAACCGACTACTTTGGGTAGTCACAACCCACGTGGCACAGATGCTCCTCTGCTCAAACTAATGAGTGGAAACTACCTTGAGGCTCCTTTTGGAGGCATACAAGGGCAAATTCATCTAAACTGTAACCGTCACACAACTCAAACAGCCAACCACTCTATGAATTCAGCAAAAAAAATAATGCATTGCAAAAGGTTCGCAAGAAAGATGATAATATCTTGGTGTGTGTTTATGTCAAACATGATTCATTGTATACCATCACTCCAGTATGTCAGCTTTATATTAGGTTCTGACATTGTTCAATCAGGAAGGTAAATTAGACCATGATCGTGGGGAGAAAACTAATCGTTCAACTGTGGAATTTAGGCTGCTAGCTGTGAACTGTAATGGTGAAAAGGCTTATGTCTTAAACCTTTCACATGGCAACACATATCTCAACAGCAGCACAATGTGAAGGGTGATAGAAAAATACAAATAAGCCCCTCTGGGCTCTAAAATGTGCCTTCGGTACACCTGCATTCACTTGTGACTGTGTGTACTGAGAACAAATCAAGGACAGACTATTTTATTTTTAAAGGCGGCGTTGGGGAGGTTATGTACCATATTCACACTGTGTAGCAGACTGTGAACACAACACGTGTCAGTGATCACATTGAAGGACAATTTGCATACAGCACAACAAACTGTTGATGTGTATCTTACCTCACAACGGAAGGGTTTCTCTCCAGAATGCTGCAGTGAGTGAACTTTTAAAGACATGCTGCGTTTAAACGACTTCCCACATGTCTCACAGGTAAATGGCATGTCCTTTGTGTGAGCTGGGTTTGGGGGGGAAGAAAAGAAAGAAAGAAAGAATGAATGTGAGAGAGAGAGAGAGAGAGAGAGAGAGAGAGAGAGAGAGAGAGAGAGACAGAGAGAGAGAGAGAGAGAGAGAGAGAAAAAAACAATACTGCATACACCTGATCAGATGATATATCAAAGTTTCAATAAATAAATGTATGAATAAAAAAAAGACTACTACATTATTTTATTTAATCAAAGACAATTTGGTTCAAAATAAATGACACAGACACCCCCAAAGAAAAAATGGCACATGTAAATAGGCATAAAATTACAAAATATTAATATGATGTTGTCCAGTCGTATAAAACCGAGTCACCCCAAATATGAAATATTACAGTGATGCAGCACGATAGGAATGTTGGAAAAAAAAAAAAAGACCCCCACTTACCAACCATGTGCTTACGGACGTGAGCCATAGTGTAGAACTTCTTCTCACAGATTTCACATGAGAACTTCTTTTCTGCATAGCCGTGCACAATCTTAATGTGCTCATGCAGTGACCACAGCTTCTTAAAAGACTTGTTGCAGGAGACACACTAAAGGACACATAAGCATAAAAAAACAAACATTAAAATGATTGTTGCTGATAGATATCATGAGCACCAAAACCTGACAGCCATCAAATGGTTCTCAATTGCCCAAACTGTTTCCTTATACTCTAGCTCCCTCTGCTGGGGAAGAATCACAACGAGTCTAATGTCCTCAATTCCCTCTGGAGATGTTCTGAAGACGATCAATTGACAAAACAGCAGCTTAGATGCCATTGGGGGAAAAAAACAAACATGAATGTGTGGATTTCATTAATGCTAATTTGATTGTTGTGCGATTCCAGATTTAATAGTATACAGTTGAAATACTTGGGAAGTATTCAGCCCACGTCATGTTTTGTTTTATGGAACTGATTCAAAGCGGATGTAGCAAGACACAGATCCACAGAGAGATACATAAAAACAGAGAGAGACGTAAATTCAAATTAATTTGCATAAATTAGGAAACAATCGAGTATGAATGTATTCTATCACTTTCAAATCGATATTCAGCAGAGGCATCTTTACCAGCACTTACAGATTTAAGTCTGTGTGGGTTTTGTATCAACTTTGCACATTAGCAATTTTTTCTCTGTATAAGTGCACCAATTCGCAACTGGATTCAATCTTAGACTGACTTTGAAGAAGAAAAACAGAGCATCAACATGGTTGTTTTGAGGCCATTCCTGAGAATTGGTTCTGTGTTTGGGGGCTTTTGTCTTGGTGGAAAATAAATCAAGTTGTAATGGAAGTTTTCTTGCAGACTGCAAGAGAAGCATCCCCGCAGCATTATGCTAAAACCCATGCACTTAGGATGGCCAGGAAGCTTAATTTTGGTTCATCATATCAAAGAGACTTCCACTTTGTTCTAGTATTTCTCACATGCCTTCTGGCAAACGCTTGCCAAGCTATCATGTGAGTCTTTTTTTCCAACAGTATCTTTCTCTTTTCCACGAGAATAAAACTGATGAGGCACCACCAAGAGCTCTGCGTCTCCCGTCTCATTCATGAACCCTGGAGCTCTGTTGGTAGCCTCACTTGTACTTTTAACAAAACAGACAGTTGGACACTATTAATATTATAATATTTTGAAGTCACTTATTGGATCAAGAAGTGACTAGACTTTAAATGTATACCTATAGATAAGCCTAATCTATTTACAGTATTCTTTCCTTAACAGATATTAAATAATTTAAAACAATTTAGACAGCACTGTTAATAATTATGGGGAAATATGAATTGAGTTCTGTGTTAAATGGGAGAATAACTTTGAACGAGGACTTCAGCTTCAGTTAAAGGGAAAGTAGTAGTAGACTATATTATTGCCCCACTTGAAGGCTTAAATTATTGTGTTAGGTTCTGTGTCTTTACCCCAAATGAATTGAGAGATCTTCAACATAGGTTATTAGATTCTGGTGTTAACAAAAAGTTTTATTTTACTATTAAGTTTCTTTATCAAGCACCTGTTGTTAATGAATACACAACTGGTTGGTTTTCCCAACAATTTGGTGTAAAGCAAGGAGATGTTTAGTCTCCAACCTTATTTTCCATTATATTGTGGGCATATTATGTGCGGATGATGTAGTTTTACTTGCTGAACAGGATAAAGATATGCAGATTATGCTGAACATTGTTGCGGAGGGGTGCTGGAAATGGAGGCTAGTGGTAAATCATGACAAAACACGACGAGTACATTTTAGACAAAAATCATTAGAGAGAAGTTCAGTTGTTTTTAACTTTGGTTCAACAGTGCTATCATACACTGACCAGTATAAATATCTTGGCATTACTCTCAATGAGAACATGACATTTAAAGAAGCCGCCAATGTCCTCGCTCAGTCGGCGGAAGGAGCACTGGGATCTGTACTGAACAAAGTTAAACAATGTGGTAATCTGGGATTCCATACTTATACACAACTCTATAATTCATGTGTATGTCCTGTGTCTGACTATGTTTCTGGTGTTTGGGGTTTCCATGACCACACAAGCTGTAACACTATTCAATCCTTCTTGGGAGTTCACAAATCTACTTTGGTTTTGGCCAATAGTGGGGATATGGTTTGGGAACCTCCAAACTTCAGACATAAGTGTCAAATGCTTCGACTTTGGAATAGACTTGTGAAGATGTCGGATCAGAGACTAACTAAAAAGATATTTCAATGGGACATTTTGCATCGCCATCCCTGGGCTGAGGGTTGGAAATCTTTGGTTAATATGAACGATTTGTCATTCATTCCCCAGAACGGGTTACTTTGTGATATGAAGGGGATTAGGACCAAACTGTTTCTAATGCATAGAGAAAAATGGTCTGTTGATATATGGTGTAAACAAAAGTACAAACTTATTGTCTCATAAAGAATAACTACAGTGCAGAACGTTATATGAAGTATAACTTAAACAAAAGACAAACATTAGGGAACATTACCATTAGCGACAGACCGGGAGGTTTGACTCCACTCCAGAGGAGGACAGAATCTGTTTGCTGTGTGAGCTCGGGGAAAACGAGAATGAGGTGCACTTTTTGTTTTACTGTCCCATCTACGAGGACATAAGGGATGTACTCTTTAGTGAAATGACTTCCATTATGTTGATTTCTTTTGGCTGGATGACAATGAAAAAGTGGAGTTGTGCTTCAGGAAAGGAACCTTTTTTTTGTGCAAATTTTATGTGCCAGGCCGAGGAGAGAAGGCAGAATGTTCTGTTTAAAATTGAGCGGTGAAGTAACCCGTAGAAACTTAA
Source organism: Ophiodon elongatus (assembly GCA_016806645.1). Taxonomy (NCBI): domain Eukaryota; kingdom Metazoa; phylum Chordata; class Actinopteri; order Perciformes; family Hexagrammidae; genus Ophiodon; species Ophiodon elongatus. The sequence goes on along the minus strand of JACSYO010000671.1, from coordinate 811,577 downwards.
TAAAACATGTGTCCACTGCAGCTGTATTTTTTATGTCTTATAAACCCATGAGGTTTGAGCACGTTATGGGGATGACACAAAAATAAAAGATATCCATATATTATTGACAGGAGTGAATATTGAGAGTTGCCTCCTGGACAGGAAAAGTGCATTTACAGGTTCTGCAATAATTAATGCAAAACATTAAATGCTCCATTAAGCTAAGTTATTATTAAAGAGAGAACTTTTATCTTCACAGGCGGACATGGTTTCAACTAGTTTGACTGGCTGAGAAAAGACTCTTCACAAACTAACTAAAGATGCAAATCTAGTTAAACAAAACAGGGAGCCAAATTTAGATATTCAAAAAACAGCCACAAGACCCTTGGGTATCAACACGCTTAATTACCTTTTCAGTTTTAGAGAACCTATACCGAATTGAACCCACTGATACCATCAACAATCAATATTGTCAGATGACAATATATATATACATTGTTCCTACATGTTAGCAGTTAGAGAAGGTCTCCAGTCTGCTTTCATCTTTCAGTTTTTTTGTTTTCAGTTTTCTGGATTATATATTACAAATAATTAACTGTAAAACAGAAAGCATTAATAACAATATCATACTATTGTAACTTAGTGAGATCACATATTTATTTCCCCAGAACTGGTTTTATGAACCAAGTATAACAGGGGACACAACAGTTTCATGTTTCAAATGTTTACTGTACTCAGTGGGAAAAATGATGTGCTTGAATATCAGGTTTATTATGAAAGCATCAAAGCACCCAAAATAAATCTGAAAGTAAGTTGTTCTGGGCAGCTGCTAAATTTATCCAGGTATATAAAAGATGTTATCAAAGAATATGGTGAACCCTGGAAATGCATTTCTTCTATCATTAAGAATACAATGTGAATTTGCAAGAGTAATTACAGTGATATGATATGAGACAGGGTAGGTTTGCTTTACCTGGATGTTCTTCTCACAGTCAGTCTGTTGGTGTAAGGCCAGCTCACTCTCCAGGACAAACTTTTTGCCACACTTGTCGCAAATCTGCATTCGCCTGTGAGTGACATTCATGTGCTTCTCCAGGTACCAGCGTGTGTTAAACACTCGGGGGCACTTTTCACACGCCAGCATCTCCTTCTCCTCCGCATCTGCTTTCCCTCCCGTCGTCATGGAACCGGCAGATGATGGGGCTGATCTGGCCGACCTGCGCTTGCTCTTTGGAGGCTCCAAGCGCTTCCGTCGGCCCCTGGTGGTCATTCCAGCGGTGGCTGTGCTCAGAGCGGTTCTGAGGCTTTTCCTCCGTGGCTGGCTGGGAGCTGCTGCGCTGCTAGAACCACGACGAGCCCTCTTTGACCTCGTTCTCCGACTCTCAATCTCCTCTTCATCTTCATCTTCATCTTCCTCTTCTTCATCGAGGCTGTCCTCCTCCTCCTCCTCCTCCTCCTCCTCCTCCTCCTCTTCCTCTTCCTCTTCATCGTCATCATCGTCGTCGCTGCCAGCTCTTTCAGAGTCATCCACTGTGGTTCCAGTTTTGTTGTCCCCCTTGGATACATGAAGTGTCTGGTTGTTCAGGTTAACCTCAACAATGATCTGCTCACGCTTGAAGCCCTCCTCCTCCTCCTCCTCCTCCTCCTCCTCCTCTTCCTGCTCCCCATCTTCATCATCTTCTTCCTCATCGTCGTCTTCATCTTCAGTGTCGTCAGAGGTGCAGTCGTTGGCAGCCTGGGACCCATGCGTCCCCACCTCCTGCCCTACTCCTCCCTCTCTGAAATACTGCTGATGCTGCTGTGGCGTCACATGTTGAGTGGGCATCTGACCAATGTTCTGATCTCCCATGGATGTCTTGGCTGCCATTTTATTGTCCACCAACACAGAATACGGCTTCCCACCAACTTCCCTCTTATACAGCTTCCCTGACAGGTCCAGATCTGGGTTAGGGGAGTGAAAATAGGACTGGGACAACGGAGCCCTGCGTCCTTCCTCCTGGGACATCCCGCCAAGGCTCGGGACAGAAACCTCTTCTCTCAGGCTCTTGCAGGATTTCATGAAGAGGGAGAGGGAATCAAGGGATGAGTTGGTGGAAAAAAAGAGCAACTGCTATGGTGCCAAGGTAGACTAGCCTACTCTACAAGGAGGGGCAGGGGACGCCACGCCAATCCCCCACCCTCCTTCTACTGAAGAAACAGGAAGGAGGGGATGAGGCGAATGATATTCAACCCGATTCAAAAAGAGCATCCATGCTGTCCAAGGTAGGAAATGCAGTCGGAAAGACATACAATCCGTTCCAAGTTTTGCTCCATATGCTTAAAAATTTAACTTCAAAATCAAAGTCTCAGTGTCTTTGATGCTGACCATTTGGGGATAAATTCCTCTCAAGTCTGTATGCGAGTTGTAGGCAGATCCCAAATTCAGTTTATCTGAAGGCTGCTGCCCTGCAGAGGGCCAGTGTCTTCAAACTGCAGAGCAGGTAAACACGAGCTGAATGCCAGACATGGAACTGCTGTAGGGACTTCTGTGTATTGCTTGAAGAGCCATTTACAGCGCATTACCTATGAGATAAGAGAGAAGAAACATAGATGAGATTTAGAAAAGGTGCCCTTCCACTCACTTATGTCACTATAGAGTCTGAACTGAAACTACAGACATATTGTCAAGTTTTCAACCCTGAGCGCGTCATTTGCCCACAAATGTTTCAGTTCTGTGCGTAGGAGTCAAAACCACAGCCGTCACAAATAAATGTGACGGAATTCAAGTTCAAAAGCTGTGTATTCACACCTTTGTAAACTGGCTTATTCAGTCTGATTCTCTCACTAATGGCTACAACCACATTGATTGTTGCACTGACGAAGATTGTATACCTACTTATTGTATTGACTTATTATTGTAAATACCATTTTGTTAGATTATATGATGCCTTGATACATTGCCGCTTGTTTTTAACTGTGCATGTGAGGTGTCCTTGAGTGCTTTGAAAGACGCCTGTAAATTAATTGCATGATTATCATTATTATTGTTCTAAATATTTCTAGGCCACAACTGAAACACCTCACTATAAAATAAAATGCAGAGATGGTTTGCTTTCTGGAGTGACACGCCATAATACATCTTGTTAATTTCATAACTTATGAATAAGAAGAAGATGGAAAATATCTTAAAGATTGTCAGATAACATTTCACATTAGGTTTGGAGCACAAAAACATTGTATCATTGGTGATAGCTCAGTATGAATTGCAATGGACTATGACGACAGATGCAATCACTGTACAACCTGAATCTTAAACAATAAATTGCTAAATTTAAAAACTTCACTCAATCATAGTGATGTTTCATATCTTTTCAGCGTTACATTTGGCACAATTAACAAAATTGATCTGAACACCTTGCAAAAACACCAACACAATTACAAATCCACTGATTAAACCGAAGATTGTCTCTTTTTTAAGCAACACACACCAAAATGGTAAAACCTCCCATTGACTGTTAGACAACATTGTGTAACCACAGCTCAGGAACTTGTAATGCAGCTACAACCACAGGAAACTGTATTTCAACTTTTCAATGAAGCCTGAGCATCGCACAGTTTGGAACATGGAGCAATATTGTCATGTTTCTGCAAGTTAAAAATGAAAAAAAAAAGTATTAAAACAAATCAAGCTTGCATTTGTATATTCTTTACTTTTGCATACATCTGACCTGGGTGCCGCTGGCTGACAGTTGGTTGACCTCAAACAACCTCACAATGAGTGTGCACCAGGGCGGTTAGTTCAATAGAAGATCTCCCTGAGCAAGAAACAAAAAACCCATTTCCGTTCTTGGAGATGGGAAACATCCTCTCCTCTGTGTCTTGACAAATATCTTTTGCTTTATTTCTTGAACACAAAATGCTCCTCTGTTTACAAAGAAAGCATAAATTGGCCAAGATATTCAAACATCCCCCTCACTGACCCATGAGAACTACTTTGTTCTAGTGGAGAGTGCCAGAAAAAGGAGCACGAAAGGGTAAAAAGAAGGGGACCTGAAGTGACATGAGTGTAGAGCTAAGCAATTACAGCAAACATTATAAGCCTTATTATTTTTGATAACTACTCCTTTTTCTGGAGTAGTGTATGTTGACATTTTTTCATTTGTGGTGTCTTACTTTTAATAAAGCGCTCATATATATTTTATTACTGGGGGTTCCATACCAACCCTAATTCAAAGTGAACAGAAGCTACACTTGATTAAAATCATAAAAATAAATAATCTGAATCATACCAAAGATGCTCTGTGTATTCAATTATAGTCAAATTCATTCTCAGGTAATTGCTATAAATCTCTCTTGGTAAACCCTAAACTGATTTCCCTGTTCCTCCTGTCACGTCATCTCACTTGACTGTAGTAAAAATACGCAAGAGTGAAAGTAGCCATACATAGAACTAAATGATGTTTGCCAAATTTCTATTAAAGCTAAACAGAGATGATTCTATGCTCTACCAGTTTTGCAAGTACAAGCGAAAGCCATGTATGTAGAATATGTCTCTCCACAAAGACACACCTGTCTTCCTGTGCATACTGACTGATCCTTTCTGAGAATTGGACAGCAGCTCTGAGAGCATTAAGACCACAAGGGGAGGGTGAGCTCTGCACTGACAGAGCAACTCAACTCACATGGCTGTCTTAAACATAGAGCCTAATAGATTATCCTATGTCTGGATGAAAGAGGAATATAAATTGTATGAGAAACCGCTGCTGAACCTGACTTAACATGCAATATGTTTCATTCTTTTTTTCAGCACATGGTTAAAATAAATGTTTATGGGGTTGAAAGAATACACAACAGCCAACTCTAACAATGTATTTAATTTAACATCGACAATATGAAACTAATCAAAAGTGCTACATTCACTGCTGAAAATTGTCCCAAAAAGTACATGTACAAATACACAAACACAGAGTGGGGTTACGTAACCCACATAGAGCAAAATCCTTCCACCGGCTTATCATTATCAATGATGAGTCATTTCAGAGTTTCACTCGCAGCGAAATAATGCAGTCCTTTGATGTGGGAATCAAACAGAGCGCAGACTACTTAATACCACCAGTAATTATTCGACACAATCACCTTGTCGGATCGTAAAGGGTCAAACCTAATGGAACTTTGCACCCCGACACAAAAAAAGAGAAAAGTGCATAAATGAACACCACTCTGCCAGCCCATCAAAGTTATCCAAAGAATTACTAATGCTCGGCAAAACTCGGCCAGAAATCAAAATTTACGCAACAATAACCAATTTATAGCTTTCCTCAATCATGCTTCCGACACATGATGAGAAACCAAAACTAATTCTGTGTCGGGTAAGCCACAAACCCAGTCATATAGTGGATGGGTGCTACTGTGGTTTACGATTTGAATGACACAGGATGGGCGCTTTACTGCAAAGGCACTATACAACATTTCGATCAACAAAATGAATTGGTGCAAGTGTTCACAAACGCTTGGTCTGTGACAGCAAAGCGGGCGAGATCTCTGAAGGAGTAAAAAGGCATCACGTTTACCTCTTCTTATGCAGTAGTGCTCCCTTCAAATCCAAGCTCCCTCTGAAGTCTAGACTTTAATGAGCTTTCCCGTTCGCAGCTTGTAGAGGGCCGTGTGAAGGTTCACATTCCTCACTCTGTCCAAACTCATAAGACCTTAACCGGCTCACTGTGTGGTGCACTGTAGGGGTGCTCCGTGCCTCTGTAAGTATCTGGCCCTCAAGCCCATAATCGGGTCATGGAGCAGTAGGCTACGTAGTGTTTTTGGTCTGGTATGAATCATCTGAGGTATCATAGAAAAGTGGGATAGTACTATCTCAACCCCAAGTTTCTTTACTTTCATCACTGCACACAGAAAAAGACAATCTCAAGCTTGACAGCAGTCCACTGATGGTCACAACTGGGATAGAAGGGGAAGATCACACAGGGACATTGATCTCCAGTTTAAAATCTAATTTGGATGTAAAAAATAAAACATGATTAAAATACAAACAGGAGGATTCGGTCCAACAAGCTCACTATTGCGGTTACAAAGTGCGAAACCAACTACATAATTTTGAAAAGTATGACGAGGTACAGTGCAGCAGCTCCTGTCTGGGTTTGGCTACATCTCGCAGAGGGCAATCTGTTAGGCTACAAGACCTGGAGTTACCTTTGCAGTGAACACACAGCAAAGGAAAAGGTTCAAACTAAAAGGCAACATTGCACAGCCAACAGCAGTAACACCGTGCAGGCCTAACCAACTTAGGCTACTCCGCTAGCTAGCGATACTCCCCGGGCACTGACCTGCACATACACATGACGAGCTAACTTGGCTACATTAGCTCAGGATGCAGCCATTAGACATTTTCGTGCAGTCAAACGTTACTTCACCTCAAAAACAACCACACCACCAGCTACACCACCTAAAGGCTCATATTTACTGACATGCATCAGCTCACAACTGACACCAGACTCACTTTTTGGTTTAACACCAAACCGCCCAGATTGGGGGCTAGTTAGCTTACAGCTAGCACTAACGTCAGATATCTAGCGTTAACGTTCTCGTTTATTTCGATACTGCCCTTTGAGGGGGGCGAAGGGAGAAAGGTGTGACAGGTATCGGACTGACGTGGAGCAGGACGAAGAGCCGATGGCACGCTTCGTTATCAGTGTGTCTTTCTTGACGCACGAGACGAGAAGCGACGCTTTCCCCCAACAAACCCCCGACTGCTGCTCAGCCCCACTCAACTCGACACTGTCACAAAGTCGGAGCTAGCTGAGCTCCCGGACGATTCTCCCGGTAGCGGCGGCCGACGGCGCCCCGGTGACCTCCGGGTGCTTTATCTCCAGGGGCAGCGGCCGTGCGCGACGTACATTTAAGTGCATAAAATGACATTATATAGCAACATTTCGCTGTCGGTTTGCGGGCTTACCTCCGTCGAGAGCGACCTCCCTCTTGCGCTCGTGCAATCAGAGTTGCACAGATTCGGGGTTGCACGCGCACTTTCCTCGCTCACTCTCCCTCTAAATTCGCGGATGTGCATTTAGGAAGAGCGATGCCAAATGGTGTTTTTTTTTGTGCAAATGTGCGGGAGAGTGTTCGTTGATGTCCGGTGTAGGCTGCGGAGATACCTGCGCACCGGTGTCTTCAGCCCCGCTACGTGGCCCGGCCAAGCTCTCGCGCGCACCACCGCCGTCCCGCGCTCATCATCCTCGGTATTCAGGCTGCCGTCTGTGCAGGCGCGCGGCAGTGTGTCTGGGTCTGGGTTCCTCTCGTCTCCCCTCCAGACAAGACAGGGTACGGCGCGCGCGCACGCGCCGAGTTCAAAATCTTGATTGATGAAATAATCATGAGGACCGCGAGGACCGTTTTATCCTCTCAAAGGAGAAATCCTAAAAGTAGAATGAATTGATTCTATTTTTAACATCAACTCTTACTCTTTATTATTATACCTCGTCCATCTTATGAGTTTGACGGGTTTTTTTGTTGGTCTGGACACCCAGGGCGTCACGGTAAATTGTTTTGAGAATTTCCCACGACTTTATGGAAACTCCCACGAACGATATATTGTCCTATAATATAAATAAACGACGCCACAATGCATTGGATACTAGTTAAAACAAATAGTTTATCGGTATGAAATCTAAATCTAAAGTGCAGTAATCGTGATCTAAACCATTCCTTTTTCTAAAATAAAATAAAATGTAATTTCTTCCGTTTTTTAAAAGCTTTCACTACGTTGTCAAAGCTACCTAAGGCAGTTAAACTATTGTATCAATTCTTACATCCCCAGATATAATTGTTAAGGAGGCAACAATGAACAGTGCAAGTGACTTGCTTATCTTCTACATCATTTTTCTTTAAAATGGGGATGCAATTATCTCCTGTGATGATTATGATTACACTCAATAGAGACTGATGTACAATTAGCTCCGAGGCCTTGAACAATAAGTATGACCACTGGGAGGCAGAAAGAAAAATGTAGTAAGCCGAGCTATTTCTTTAATACGGTGCGTACACTTTCTCCACACAAACTAAAGACAGTGACGACTATATGCATGTAGCTATACATGCCTCTGGCCAATTAGAACAAAAAGAAGTTATGTCAATGAATCATTCCAGCACATATAACAGAGTAATTGCATTTATTATTCACGATTTATCATCTTATCATTTAGAGGAATCAGTTTTTCCTTGATGTTAAAACCCCTCTGCTGCTTTCCACCCATTCAATTCTCTGAAACAATGTAGCACAGACACATCTTTAATTAATTAACTGCATTATCATCTTCAAAACAAGTACTACAGATTACCCTCCACTTCCTTACGCCTGGGTGGACTTTATAAATGTATCCATTGCAGACCTCTCACTTTGTCTCCCACCATTCTGCTATCAGCAGAGCCCAGTCCAGAGTTGGTTAGAGAAAGAGAGAGAGGAATGTGTGTGCAGCTGAGAGTCATTTATTGAATCCTCCAACCACCCCTTCCATGGCCCTTGTAACGCCTGGTGACAGCGAGATTGGAATGGACATGAAGAGAGATGTTATCACTGCGGCAACTGGAGCAATGTGCCCTGTCCCGATGGCAGGTAAGTGATGTTGCGGGAGCGGGAGAGCTGGAAGGCGATGTCCTCAGCTGCCTCCAGCTTACGAAGCTCCACCAGACCATCACCAGCCTCCATCAGAGAATTGGCGATTAGCAAGGCAGCCTGGGAATCTCCCTCTGCGGAGATGATGGCTGCCTGCTTCTGTTGCTCTGCCTAAAAACAGGATGAAAAGATTTTGTGAGCCGGCAGTAATTCACAATAACTGGAATTCAACCATCCACCTTTTCCCCCAGAGACTGCATACACATTTCTGAATGTACAAATAGTATGGGGATGATCTGAGAGTTAAAATGTTACCTTTTCTACGACGAACCGGGCCCTCTCAGCCTCCTGCTGGGCCACCTGCTTCATCTCAACAGCCTCTGTGAATTCTTTGCCAAAGGTCAAGTGTGTCTGAAAGAACACAGTACAATTGTTTCTCCAAGTTAAAGTCAATTTGAAGCGATAACATGATTAATGTTGCAAGATTTGCCAGCAGCTTCATACCAGTGAAACGTCATCCAAGATGAGGCCGAAGGTGTTTGCTCTTTCTATGAGGTCCTCACTGACCTGCCGAGAAACAAGCTCTCTCTGGGTGATGAGCTCACCAGCATCAAACCGAGCCTGTGGAGAAAAAGTCACAACATTTTTATCATGCTCATAACGAAAAAAAACGGGCACCTTTTTATAGGTAATAACTCTTGACTGATACTCACCACTACAGACTTCAAGACCTCTGTGGTGATGGATGGTAGCACCTTCTCATCATAGTCCTCACCAATACTGGTGAAGATGCGTGGCAGCTGGGTGGTCACCGGCCGGAAGAGGATACGCAATGTGATGTTTACATTCTGCAGATCTGTGGGGGGAATTATTTAAGTTTATTTATTTATTTATTTATTGCACATAATAGCCTATGAAACATTGTTTCTTGGATTAAAAGTTACATTCTTAGGTAATGTTTGCACAATTTGTAGACAAATGTTAGCAGTGTCAGCCTATTTTTCCCTCAATAGCATTATTAAGAGGCAAGTTGTATTCTCAGAGAACTCATACAGCCTACAGAGTTTAAAGAGACACTGACTGTTATGAGAATAAGTGAGGACAACATCACAGCGGTTTTGTAGAGAATTGATGTACCTTTGCTGCCTGTGACGACAGGCACGTTGCGTGGACGGGAGCGACAATCAAAGATGATAGGTTTCTGAACCCAGGGAATGAGGAAGTGGGTACCTTCACCAACAACAGCCTCTTGCACTCCTCTGAACCTGTCAAATATCACAGCCTGATGCCCTGCATCAACTGTAGAAAGAAGTATAGTTAGTTTCTTTGCCAAGAGTGTGTACATTTATAGTTCATAGCTCAGTGTTTGCCTAACGTTTGACATAAAGCCCCAATTGGTTCAAATCATACAAATTACATAACTCAAGAGCTACACATTGCTACAGGACTGTAATTGGGTTTATTAAAAGACATTACCGGAAATACATTATTTGACAACTCAAATTCAGCAGTAAGAAACATACTGCAAATACATAAACACACAATATAGAACTGCTGTGAATTGTTACAACACAATAGAAGTTTAAGAAAAACATGCTAGATGAATATATGATGAAATATCAGAATCATACAATCAGAATTATAAAAAACTAAATAAGGATAGTTGGCTCCATTGCAAACATGACTGGTGACTGGTTGAAATATTTCTGTAGCTGCGTTAAATTAGACGTGGTATTTCAACATTTGCAATTAACTTTTGTATTCTATATATTATGTATGGTCAATTTCTTAATTTGTGTTTAATTTATTTGCAGCATTTTCTTCCTTCCAAATGCTGACAATTTTGTGTCAAAGTAGTGAAAACGTTTTCTTCATTAACTTGTTCTTAGTGTATTTAATTGAGTTTATGAGGCGTTGTACTGTGTAGCATTGTGTACGTGACAAATAAACATGCTTTGACGTATTACATTGCAGTGCTTGACTCGCTCGACCACCACATAAAATTGATGCTGCAGTTAAATGTGTAACTAGTTTAACATCTTAAAACAACTTTAATGACATAATCAATCAGTGAGTCAGTTAAAAGTCTTATTAGACACCTCATGATTGCACAGACTTCTTGAGGTAAAACAAGGTAAACTGGCACACGGTGAGAATAACCCGTTTTGTGTGGTTATGTGTCCAACTGAGGAGCACTCACCATTGAAGAGAGCAGAGTTGACAACACCTCCACCAACGGCGAGTGCCAGCCCCAACTTCCCAATAGACTCGAACAGCTTGGCCATGGCAGCAATCACACTGGTAGTGGATGGAAGACAAGAGGTTAAGACAATTAATACACATGCCCAACATTCCCGTTTGTGACGGTGTTCAGAAAGCCAGAATAAATCCCTTCCATCCAGTAATAGTTACCCTTGGCCTTGGGTTGAGAGATGCCAAGGCTGTTAGCTTAATTTAGCTCCCTAGCTATCATTAACTAGTACTGAGACCGTGGAGGTAGAACCAGGCAGAACCAGGCAGATGCCAAGCTAAGCCGAATAAAGCGAGCACTGCATCTTAAGAGTTCAAGACGTGTAAAATATGTGATATTTAATTTCAAACCGATTAAAACTCAAATAAAGCGCGTGTCATATAACGTACACATGTCATCTGTCGCAGAGGAGCTGCTCTCATGCTCACTACGATATAACGTCACACAGAGATTAGAGAGTAAAACATCTCCAATTCGCTTCGTAGTTATCGACATACACACATTTTGCAATGCAATCGAGCACTTTAACTGTGACATTCACGAACACACAGACTCCACTCACCTCGGTTTTGTTCAGATGTCTGTGACCTCCACCAAACACGACGTATAACACATGAAATAGCTGGCCCACCGCGCATGCGCACAGCCCGCAGTAACGCAGCCTCTGATTGGACAAAAGACAAAGCTCTTCTTCTACGGTTGTGTGAGGGATTGGCTTTCACTGTAATTATGCATTACTGCCACCTACTGTTGTTTTAGAGTCTGGTTGGACCTCAGATGAACGATTTATTGATTGACCTATACAATATTTGCAGTTTGTATGAAGTAAATAAAAATGTGTTGGAAGGCAGCTTGCCTAAAACATACAACACAATGACATATAGTCCACGACCACAACACTATGATTATATTTGTCTTCCTATGAACTAAACTAGAGAATTGATTAATCGTGTGTAGTTAAATTGGTCAGACCGACCTCAGCTATATTACACACATTCTGTATTTATGAGGTCAAGATGGCTCAAATCAACTATTATCAATGGGTTCCATTGGTATTGTTAGTAGATCTTTAATAAAATACAAATTCACAAATGTAATAAATAATGCCCTGCATTAAAAATCCCACTGAAGTAAAAGTACAAAAGTACTTGAGATATCAAAAGTAAAAGTATGACTGATATTTGACATCACCAGATTGTTAATACTGATGCAACAAGCATTTTATGTTTGTAGCTGATTGAGGTTGAGGTAGTTTTAACTTCTTTACATACAGCTAGGTAATTGAATTCAGTGATTCCCAAATTAGGTATCAATTCAATTCTATTCAATTCAATTTATTTTTGTATAGCCCAAAATCACAAATTACAAATTTGCCTCAGAGGGCTTTACAATCTGCACACAATGACATCCTCTGTCCCAGAACCTCTCATCGACTCAGGAAAAACTCCCCCCAAAAAAACCCTTTCTACAGGGAGAAAAATAGAAGAAACCTTCAGAAGAGCAGCAGAGAAGGATCCCTCTCCCAGGATGGACAGAGTACGAAAATAGATGTCATGTGTACAGAATGAACAGCATAACAGAGTTACAACACGTTCAACTCACATGACAGAAATGATTCATGTAATAGTAGCAGTAGGTGACGGGGAGGACCACAGCAGGACGTAGGACCAGGGTCCAGATTTAACCACGATCCACAGAAACCTGCGAGGCGAGAAGGCACAAAGACTTCGGGGATGGAGCAGAGTTAGTAATGTGCATTTATGGTGCATGAATTCATACAGAGGGTAAAATAGAAAAGAATGTGCGTCAGCAGGGCCACGGAAGGAACCAGGAGGCAGGACCAGGGTCCAGATGCAACCACGATCTGTGGAAACCTGCGAGGCAAGAAAGCACAAAGACTCCGAGGGAAGAAGTAGAGTTAGTAATGTGCATTTATAGAACATGAATTCATACAGAAGGAGAGAGAGAAAAGGATAGAGGAGCTCAGTGTATCCTAAGTTGTCCCCCAGCAGTCTAGGCCTATAGCAGCATATCAAGGGGCTGGAAAGAATGGACCAGGGCAAACCTGAGCCAGCCCTAACTATAAGCACTATCAAAGAGGAAAGTCTTAAGTCTACTCTTAAATGTGACTTAAGGACTTAAATGGACTTTTCTCTGATCTTTTTTTTGTGAAATTGTAAATTGTAGGAAGGAGGACTGATCCATTCAGCCGTGTCACCTGCACTCATGTACGCGCACACACGTGCACGCACAGTACTGTGAAATAATGGGCCTATTCGTTGTACGCAACGAGACGGCACTCGGTCGCCCCCTCGCGTGGACCCGACAGACCACACGTTAGTTTGTAGTTTCACTTTCCTCCATGGCTTGTAAAGTGTGACGGTCTTTGCACGATAGTGAGAAACCGCGGTGAAACAGTTGCAAGGTCAGTAAACGTTACCGATCTTAAAGATATCCAAGATGTTTTGTGTCAGATAGTAACAGCGTCAACTGCAAACAGAAGATCGTCGGTAGTGCGAAAGGCAGATTTATCTGATTTCTCTCCACTTCCTTGACACTGAGCTCTGCGAATGTGGCTTTCCTGCTCGCTTCTACATGTATTTTGACATCCTGTCGCAATAAATACTCAATATTTTGCCCATTTCTTTGCGGGATGGCTGCAAATCAGACCAAAATAGTTTAAAATTCAACATAATATTATAGTTACTTTGCAATTACACATATATATTGTATTTGTGTGTGAAAAGCAGCATGTAGTTAATAAAGATAGCCTGTGCTGTTTTTTAAGCAGTTTATTCTTTGCTAATTAGTTGCCAACACGGCAGCAGCAAACTGTAGGTGGGAATGTGGAAGGGGCGTTAACTTCACCATCTGTCACAATCGGAAATATATTTTTGACTATTTTCAGATTTATATTCATATTGCACGAGGAGATTTGAACTAAGACACGGCAGCACTTTTATTTTTTTAACAATACAGATCAAATATCTAATAGTTATGGCATTAAGTTAATCAAACATCAGTTGCCAAAACCAGTCATCATCTTAGTCTGTCAACGTATTAGAGAACCAGCTGTAGAGGGATTGGAGACACCTTCATAAATTTGAGATTGGCAGTTATTTGCTCACAATTTCAACAAAAGTCTCACGAGCGATGGCACCTGAAATGGACATTTTTTAGTTATGTTGATGTAGTCCCCTAGTTACCCCAATAGAGGGTGTTATATTATCAACTATGTCTCCCTTCCTATTTGCAAGGGTGGGGTCTGTGATGGTTGGCCAATACTTTGACATTAACAGCTTTGTAAAGAGGACTTGTGTTTTGGCTTTTTGTCATCATCCTGTTGATATTCACGCTCACCACTTCTGCAGAATTCTGATATTTTTGTGTTGCGGTCCTGCAGTCACTCTTAAAATACTTATTCTTCACAGCAGTGATTCGTTTTCTCCCAGCAGATGGCAGAGCCGGGCAGGACTGTGAGGGTGAGCGGTCTGCCCGCTGACATTGAGGATGACAGGCTGAAAGACAAGCTATACATCCACTTCCTGAGAGTCAGGAATGGAGGAGGGGAAATAGACTCTGTCACCATTGTCAAGGCAACGCCCGTTTCTGCCCTTATCACCTTCGAGGACAGTGGAGGTCAGTAGGGTCAGGGTGTGTGCATGTCTGTGCATATGAAGTGTAGGGGAGGTGGAATTTTCTGGCTACTTACTTGATTCCATTACAGAGACATGCTGGTGTACAAATACTATTAACTACGTTATATTATCTACATTACCCATAGCTATATGCTTTATTAACTTTCCCTTTAAAGACTCCAAAATCTAGTTGCAGTAATTAGTAACATATTTCACTATGTCGGCTGTGACCAGTGATTTACACTACAGCTGGAATTTTGACATGCAAGTCAATGGGGTAGCCAATGGTAAAGGGCTTAGTCAGGATGCTTTACGATTGATTTCTGTCTGGTGACCCCTCTCACACAGTGGCACAGAGACTTATTCAACACAGACGGCACACTCTGGAAGTGGATGAAAAGAAGTATAAAGTCATTGTAACTGAGCACCGAGAAAGCCTGGACCCAGACAAGGTATACTTAAGCAGAATTTTGGAAAACATGTCAACAAATACTGAATAGACAGTTCAATCCTTGAGTGTTTGTTGTCTCTCTTCTTCCATCATCGTAGGTCATCTTAAGTTTATCAGCAACTGTCGACCACAGCCAGCTTCCTGGGGGAATAATGGCACTGACAAGCCTTCATAAGAGCCACCCTGAGATCCAGATAAACTACCATGCTACTGAGGACCTGTGCACATTGAATGGCTCCTATTCCAATGTCCAGGCTGCTTTGGCACAACTATTTGGCCATCCCAAAGGCCCACAATCAGCCGAAAACAAAGACTCGGGTCAACCTGCCACCAGTGGCTCCAGGTCCGTTCAGACAGCACAGGAGCCTCATATTCAGGAGTCAGAGGGTCAGAGCAGGAAACCTAATAAAAAAAGAGAACAACGAGAGAAAGTTCCCATTGGCAGGCCCTCTGATGAGTACAACCCCAGCCCACATAAAGACCCGTCACCTGGTGGTTATGTTTTGGAAGGTACTGACCAGTCAGAGGGTGCAGCTCTGCAGCTTCCTGGGCATCCTACTACATCAGAGGAGGACTTCTCGCTAATTGTGGATGCAGACATGTTCCAGTATCTCCAGAAACACTGCAGGAAGGAATACCAGCATATCCTTAATCAGTATGGCGTTGGTATAGTGGATATGACAAATCAGGGGTTGACTACTCTGTTTTTGCAGGTAGCAACAGGAGTAGGGGAGGATGGCCGGGATCAGGAGTCTCTGAAGTTGGCAAGAAAGGCAATAAGTAGGCTTTACGAGGAGAACGAGACCAAGATCCGTCGAGACCAGGTCCCTAAGAGTATCCTGTCCCTCAGTGGGGGGCAGCAAAGGGTGATGGCCACCTTAAGTGTCAGATTTCCTAAGCTTCTCCTGAAGGAAGATGACCTAAATATTTACATTATTGGGAGCAGTAGTGATGTGTCTGAGGCAAAGCAGTTTATTCTCCTGGACCCTATCAAAATGAGGGGTAAAAAAGAGGATGTAGCCAGTCTTCTTAGATATCCTCCATATGATTCTGGTTCATCAACTCTTGCTCATGAGTGGAGAGTCCCCCATACCTTGTCCTCCACTGCAGATTCTCAGGGTGACAGGTTAGACCAGCAGCTGAGGTCAGAGGAGGATGAGAGGAAAGCTGAAGGAGCCAGAAAGTATAAACTAGCTGCTCGGTTTAAGGAATCAGGGTTTGCTGCATTAGGCAGTCGACCAACTGACTTCACCTTACGAGGGCTCTCATCTCCCAATCGACAAACACGCCTCGGGCCAATATTAGGTCATGATGTACTGTCAGAAACAGCAGGGATTTCTGATGAAAGAGTCTCCAGTGTGTTAGCCCAAAACACTGGAGGGGACATCTTATTTAAGAGCGGAGATTCTTTGCCTTCAAATGTTTTGATGCAGAATAAAACCTCCTCGAAAGCTCATTTAATTGATACTCGACCCAAAAGTTTAACACCTCCCATTAGCACAACTCAGTACAGTTTGTCAGGAAGTACTGTGCTTCCACCTGCTGGATCTGGATCCACCTTGAGGCGAGCCAGGAGTTTCTCAGGAACACCTCTGCAGAAGGCCCAAGTTGTGAGTCAGAAGAGTCAAGACGACTCCGCCAAGTCTACAGTCAGAGACAGGGGCAGGTCCTCTAGCTTCAGAAACCAAACAGGGAGGGACAAGCGGGAAGTCTACAATGCAGAGATTACAGTTTCCAATGTGATGTGGATGTACATAAAAGAAGCCTACAGCTCCCGAGTGGACGACCTGACTTCTGATGTCCAGATGAAAGAGAGCGGCTCAAAGGGTAGCTTTGATCTGACTGTCACCTTAAGAGGGGCAAACTCATCCAAAGTGAGTTCATGTCAGCTAGGTTTACAGAAGCTGGTTGATTCAGTTTGTGCCGACTTCTCTGTGCACGAGCTGCGCCTGTCAGAGCTGGGTATCACTGACAGAGCAGATGAAACCTTAGAGGCTTGTTGTGCTGAGGTGCAGTGCCGGTTCAAGAAAGTTACCATGCAGATTTTAAAAGGGAGTTTAGTTCTTCTCGGCCCGGAAGTGTTGTCTTCTCAGGTAGCTGCTTTACTGCGGGAGGTTTTTTCTGGAGATCTGGCCCAAATTCCTGAACAACGGGACCTCTCTGGCCCTTCCACCTCCAAATGGAGTCCATCCACATTTTTGCAAAGGAATGAGGACCAAAGTACTAGCCTGCACTGCTACAGTAACCCTCAGGTGATGCTAGAGAGCCAAACAAGCAAAGTCGATGGGACTGATTGTAGTCAGGAAAGGAGAACACACCAGAGAAGCGACTTCCGTGAGACAGAGTTTGTGAATGGATCTATTAACCAACTGTTTGTGAGGAAAGACCCCGTCATTAAAGAGAAAGTGAAAATTGTAAAAAACGGAAACAGTGAAACAGTGGTGCTGGATGGACAGAAGACTGAGTCATTTGTCAGCCACTCTAAAACAGGAATTGATAGTGCGAGACATGTGAATGATGTCACGTCAACAACAACCCCTACTGATAAAGACATGGGCATCCATAAGAAAGAGAGAACTATACATTCTACACACAAGGACAGTATGCAGCAAAGACAAGCAGAGCTCCAGGACACACCAGCGGAATCCAGATCTGGTCCAGGAGGCCTGGGCTGCATCTGTGTGTGTAGTGAGAGTGAGATGTTGATGAAAACAAAGTGTGGCGCTAGCATGTGCTCAAAGTGCCTGGACACTGTGCACGTCCACTGCAGAGTTTGTCATGAGACAGAGGCGACGACACAGGGCATCAAGGGCGAAATGAGCTACTCTAAACTAAACATCACTGTACCAGGTCACAAAAAAGACTCTGCGATCAAGATCACCTACTGCATTCCGGATGGTATCCAAGGGGTGAGGGGCTTATTTTACACACATTCTCACTGATAATTGTTGTATCTGATATCTGATATGTACTGGAAAGCCTATTAATCTTCATTTAGGAAGGGACAACAAACTATATTATTGTTTCAATATGATTTTTTAACGTTTTACCTGACGTGTTTTCACAGAACTGGTTCTGTTTAAGGCCTATAATACAGATAAGTTATGTGTATGTTACAGATACACTATTTTGTGTTGTAGCAGAGTAGAATAGAGTAGACTCTTATACGATGTCAACAAGCATTTAGCTTAACTATCATGATTTATAGAGTACTGGAAATACACTGTGACATTGTGCATAGGAAGTTACCATTCTTTATGAATGGTGTGTGCAAAGGTATCACATAGAGCTTTGCTTTTAGCTTATGCAGGCTGATATCTAAAGATTGTGTTTACGACAGTGGTCTTTACTCTCCGTCTTACCAGGAGGATCAACCTTCTCCAGGAGAACCATTTCAAGGAGGGTTGTTTGAAGCCTATCTTCCCGAAGGCGAGAAGACGTCGAAGCTGATTCCAAGGCTGAAAGAAGCATTCAGGCAGGGACTCACCTTCACAGTGACGGGAAAAGACACAGGGGCCAAGGTCTCCTGGGACTGCATCCCACACAAGACCACCCTTATTGGAGGCAAATCAGGGTGAGTGAGGCCAGTGTGAATGTCTAACAGAGCTGTAGATTTAACGGCCACATTAGTCCATGTATCTAAACTGAATAGTTTTCTTGTTGTCTCTCTCAGGAACGGTTACCCAGATTCCACTTACTTGACTCGCTTGTCTGAAGTCTTGACCTCCAATGGAATTGGAGAGCCACCACCCAAATCTTAAGAATAAAAGCAATCTGAGGAGGACTTCTTAAGCAGTTTTATAATAATTTAAAGAAAATAATGTGATTGGAGCCATTTTCTCTGTATTTGTATGGCGATTAGTCAACTTTTATTTTGTTGTTTTTCCGATAATAGTTATAGCTCTCATTGCAGTTATTTGGGATTTTTCAATGTCATAACCGCCTCACCATTGCTTTCTTCAAGATAGATGATTGAAGTTGACATTTTTGAAAATGTGTGTAAATGACAATCGTGATCAACCACTGTTGTCTTATTCAGTTCACATAGCATTCCTGAACATGTTCTTATTGTTTCAGCCTTATTTTGTAAAATAAATGCATGTTACTGTATAGATATCCATTTTTACCGTCCTGTGTAGTTTTAAGGATCCTGTAGTTTAGGAAGGAATGACAGAAAGATATTTTTAGAATATTGAGAGTAAAATTATATTTGTAAAGAATTTCCAGAATGGACACCGAAATAAAAGAGCACATCTCCTGACGTTTTGTTATGCTTTTTTTATTAGTCCTGGAAAACATGTAAGGCATATGGTAACATTACACACTGAAGCGTTACAAGCTCTAGAGGCCATGTGGACAACATGGCACCACGCAGTAAACCCAGAGTCAAGCACAGAAGCAGCATCAATTCAAAGGGTTTAAAAAACAAAGTGGAGACGAGAAGAGTGATTGTAACCAGGAAAAAAACCCACCAACACAAGGAAGGGAAGGACAGAGAGAGGAGAACTAGCTTCGAAAATCAACCTGTTGGGTACGCCTTGTAGAAAATGACCAGTGGTGACTGAATGCTAACAGGTGTGTGTAGTGGGACAGGTGCGAAGTGAGTTTCTGAAACATTCCCAGAGATAGGTTAAGGTGTATCATGAATGAACCAGCTGGCCATGAAAGTGCCCAAGGAGGACAAGGAGTCAGGTGGCACAAGGGGCAGTGGCTTGGCTTCAGTTGGCAACTTGATACGTCTGGAAGGCCATTCTCCTCCCTCCCACCACGCCACTACGTGACTACTGAACTATCGTGGAAAGAGACGGTGTGAACTGTACATAGACACATGCCTTATTTTCTGGTCGACTAAACATGCATCCTAGTACTGTACATGACAAGCCCAGCCAGGTTGTACTTCCGTAGCTTCTCTGCAATGTTGCTGTGATGTGAAAATGACTGCTAAGGAAACAATAGCTGCAGGCAGATGTGGTTGTTTGGGTTCTCAGTGTGTGGATGAGTGAACACAGTGGCTCTGATTTTGGATATAACCCCACAGTCAGAGCCTCACCCTTTGACTGGGAGTACATTAAGCTTACATAGAACATGGATGGTGTGACAGTTTGTGCAGTGAACTCAGTGAAACTGAATGATGTTGTATGCATGTTAGTGAATGCAGAATTAAGTAGTTTCTTACACGAAGAAACCTGCTTGTTGGAATGACCTGAGAAACCATATAAAAACCGAAAGAAATTCACCTCAGAGCTGAACGGTGGGTAAGGGACTTCAACTATACAAGCCAAGACAGACGGAAGAGTAGCTATTGGAAATACTACGCTCATTGTCTTTCAAACCTAAAACTACGAGTGTTAATTCATAATATCAAATCTAAAACTGCAAATGTTCAGAAAATGATCACTTTGTTTATTTTATCTTTGAAACACTGTTTTTCTCCTGTGCATCTCTGAGTTGCTAAGTACTTTTGCATAAGTGTCTGGAATGACTGGGAAACCATTTCAAGATGACATTACACTGCAGCTTCACCATGGTGGAAGTGCTCTCAGGCAGCCGCCACCCACCCAACTGATTAAGTCCATCTCAAAAACATCTTAGCTCAAAAGAACCAAGGGGAAAATGTTAAAAAAGAAAAACAGAGATTTTAATAGGTTTTCCACATGCCGATGAATGCATGCAATTTCGAATTCCAAATGTTAAACTAATGTTTTTTATGATTGTGTATGGAGAAAGAAGGAGGCGATATGGAGAGGAATTTTGGCTGTGAATGTTGCACCGGCCACAGGAAAAGAGGAACGTCTCTAATAATCCTTGAGTGAACTGGGATCAGCTGTAAACCGGAAATGTTGCGTCTGGGGCAGACAAAAACTGAGCTATTATCAGCCAATAAACTGGGGTTTTGTGCAGCTGTGTAACGGTATTGGCATCCCTGTACAGCTGTGTGGAAACATCTGCTCCCTCACTTGCTACACAAGCCATTTGGAAACAAACGGAAAGGAACAGAAATCCATAGAGAGGAATACCACGGAGCTTTGGATTTGGAGGAAATTTGCAGATTTCAGTGAATCTAGTGTATGTCTTTTGGTGGAGTTTTGAACCTTAAATGCACCATATCCAGTCCCTTTTCACTGCGATACTAATATTATGGTTGTAAACACTTCAACCTGTTGTGGTCGACATGACGTGAGAGCTGGTAAAACACAGTGAAAAGGATATAAATACGGAGGGAGGTGCCTCGGATTGAGGTAAACTGTGTGCAAGGAGAGAGGCACAGTGCAGGCCTATGCTATAGCACGACTGCAACCAATCAAAAACTACAAATTGTGTTTAACGTTTTGTAAACTGCAGCAAAAAAATCTGTCAGCACCCATGAGCATTTGGGATACAAATCTGACACACTGTGACAACTCTTTTGTATTTTCACTTTTCTTCAAGGTTGACGGAAATGCATCCAAAAAACAGAATTGTCTTCATAGTTTTTATGCAGTTAATATTCAAAGCATTGACAGAAGAATATACATACAATTTGGCACACATGGTTCGGACCAACAGAAAGACTTCATCACATTTAAAAGGAGTGCAGGTTGGCAGGTCCCCACATAAGAGTATGAGCTTTGAACTTTAAACCCTTGGATAACAAAACAGACAAACAAACAGAAATATAAAGGTAAATTAAAATAACATATTAAGTAAAACATCATTTTTTTTTTTTTTTACCGAAGCGTTTGTTTCTCACATGGCACCGTCCACAGGTTCACAAAGGGAGCCCAGCAGATTAGAACAGAACACTAACCAGAGGCTGACAGGACACAGTCACTCCCCACACCAGCGTGGCGGACGCACTCCAGCCAGTTCACTCCGCCCTGCTTAACATTTTACTCCCCACGGTCAAGGATGGATGAGTGCTTTGATTTTAGCTGCCACCCAGGAGAAGTGGCCTGGGCAGGGACTGGCAAGCTGAAAATGAGGGAACCTGTTTCATGTGTGTGTGTTTTCTTTTGTGTGTGTCTGTGTGTGTGTGTGTGTGTGTGTGTGTGTGTGTGTGTGTGTGTGTGTGTGTGTGTGTGTGTGTGTGTGTGTGTGTGTGTGTGTGTGTGTGCCACCTGTGCTTTCGGTGAGTTTCAGCAGATACACTGGGAGTAGATGACGGCAAACAGGCTGCAAAACTGGAGCCGAATCAAAGCCTGCGTGGGACTGGAGTGCGACTGCCATGCCTGTAAGTGCATTAAGATCAGCGAGCAGAGTGCAAAATACTAATACCAACTGTCCTCATAACACAGGCCTCTTATCAGAAAGGAGGGTAGAGAGATAGAGTAAGAAGGGAGGGTTGCAGTTGGAGCTACATAATACTGTAGCAGAGTAGTGTGAGTGGGAAATGTGGCAGGGGGAGGGAGGGTGCTTTTAAAACCTGACAAACGACCTGAGGACACACACGTCTTCACACACAATGGCACACCACACGAGGCACATGAGGGAGGCCACTCATGCTAACACAACAACTTTTGTCTTTCTTTTTTTTTTTTTTTCAAACATTTTGTTTTGTGTTTTTTACAAAGTCACTAGTCACCATCTGAGTCTCAACACTGAGGCCGGGCTCACAGACAGACAGACAGACAGACAGGCAGGCAGGTAGATATAGGCCTATGGTTTAAAGTTGATATCCTCCTATATGAAAGCTTGAGAGTTCACCCAGTGGGATTTATTATAAATGCTTAGGATTTACTTTAATTACATTACACCAGTGAGACAAAATTCCCACTGGCCACTAGGAGGAGCGGTGCGCTGTTTTAGTCAGCACACATTGTCAATGCTAGATTTCAATTTCACTGGTTTGATCAAACTGTTTGTGAGTGCAAAACTAACAACCTTGAAAACTGTTCCATCTCTTAATTTGATCATTTAAAATCCTTAATACAATTCACACCTGGTGGAATACTGCTCAAGTCGACAGGCTGAATAGAGAAACACAGGGAGAGGGAGTCAGAGAAACAGACCACAGTGCCTTCTCTGACGAGCCTGACGCCTGTTGCTATGCCGACCATAGAGAGGGAATTGGAAAGAGGAGGGAGAGAGAGAGAGAGAGTCGAGTAGAGACAAGCAGGGGAGGCGAAGTATGGACGCCAGCTTGAATTGAATTCTCCTCTCTCAGGTCAGGGTGATCGACAGGCAAACGGTCGCTGTGAAAAGAGCAGAATGCCATGGAATGCCTCGAGGAGGATCAGGGAGGAAGAAAGCCTGATCCTGAGGAAAAAGGGCTGATATTCACCTTCTAAACTTGCTCATTTCAGACGCTTCACTGTGTCAGCATGACAGTGCCTCTTTCATCACATTCAGAGTGTGTATGAGTGTGTATTTGTGGCTTGTTTGAGCAGAAACAAATTCTCTCTTAATTGGCACTGCGCACTTCTTGCCAACAGTTGGTCAGCTAGAAAAATCTGTAACTAAGGAGAAGGAAGCTGAGCAATGATTTCGGCCTCCCTATTCAGCACTGCACATAAAGGCTCATTATGAGGGAAATTCATATTCAGGCAAGTGCAAAACTGCAGTCACTATAATAACTTCACTGAACATTTCGTGGGAACGCATGAATTTTGGAGCCGCCTCTCTTTCTACTGATAGAGACTGATACAATATACATCGCAGCGAAGGCCATTAAAATGATAAACAATGATGGGGCTTGTGGCATTAACACCATTGTCTAAGCAATCACACACCATGATTAAAACCATGGTGCAAATATCACCAGGAAAGCTGGGGTGCATCAGCCGATCACCGGCATCTCTGACTCATCCTCAGTGACATAACTAAGCATAGGAAACTAAGAGAGCAACGTGTGGGTGGGTGTGGTTCTCCATTTATCTGCCTGTCTTTGTGCCTGTCTGTGGGTCCGACCCATGAATGAGGTTGGGTGTGAGGGGGGGCGGTGGTGGTGGTGGTGGTGGCATAGGAGGTGTTGGGGGGGGCCTCAGCACAGTGAGGGGGGAAGAGGAGGTGGCAGGTGGAAGTCAGAGCAGATCAATTTAGCACAGTGGGAGTTGAGGTGTGGAGGGGCATGGGGGTCGAGGGTGGGGCCGGAGTGCGAGCAGGGATTACGGTTGTCAAGGAAACAGTAATTTGCCCCAAGCCTGGACCATACCCACAATCCTCCACAGCTCTCTTGTTGCCATCATTCCCAATAATACAAATTATTCAAGTGTTTGCGGCTGCTTTCGAAATCTTGTGAGGCAGAGAGATACGTTTGGCATTCACAAGGTGTTACAAGTGATTGGACATTTCTCTTTTTAGATAAAGGCAAGAAAACAGGATGGGAGTGGGGGGTGGGTGGAGCCAGGCCTGAGTAATTACTGCCATTGTGGATTCACGAGGGTGAGGCGGTGGGGTGGTGGAAGAGATGATCGATCGACTGTGGTGTGATCATTTTGTAATCTACCCTTCTAACTCCTTCCAATCCTTGCTTATACTCCATCCCCCAACCTCCCACCCCATCCATCTCCACCCTCCCCCACCCACCCCCTGCTCCCAGGACACAAACTCCCTGCCGGTCTGCTTGACTATCCATCCCTCCCTCTCACTTCTCCTCCTTGCTTGGCTCTTCCTTCTTCTCCTCCTCCTTCTTGGGCTCCTCCTTCTTGGGCTCCTCTTTCTTCTTGTCGTCCTTCTTCTCCTCTTTCTTGCCATCGTCCTTCTTCTTGTCATCCTTCTTCTTGTCGTCCTTCTTCTTGTCCTCTTTCTTGTCCTCCTTCTTGGGCTCCTCCTTCTTCTCCTCCTCGGGCATCGGCTCTGTGCTGAGGATCACTTTGCCGATGTTGTTCCTCTCTTGCATCTTCCTCATGGCATCGCCCACCTGGAGGAGGGATGGAAGGAGAAAGACGATTACATACAGCAAGATTAAAGAGTAAAGAATGAAAGGAAGGCGGATTTTAAATACACCTGTCATTGAGAAAAATCTTTTGAGCATAAGCAGTAGTAGCCATTTTCTCCTCTACCAACACATTTCCACAGCGATATGAGCCTCCTTGCATTCTGTGCCTCTAATCTTCTGACTAGGAATACATTTTACAGGCTCAAATATCACTTTAATATGGCGTATATGAGAAGCTACATTTGGTTAGATGATACTTTAATAATCTTTGAAGGGAAATGAAATTGTTGCAGCAGCAAAAAAGCAAAGACAAAAAAGGATAACAGAAGGATAACAAAATAAACAGATACTTTCAATATTAGAATTTAGTATAAACAAAATGAAATGTTTCTAATTATAAGTGGACAAGAAATAGAGATAGAGACAAGTAATCTTTTTATCTAATATCCCAGTGCTACCAAACAAAACTTTTACTTGCATTAGAAAATTATATAATTTTTACATTAAAATGTGCTCCTCATCTGGTCAGAAAAAAAGGGGTAATCAAAATGAAGTTGTGAGCCACAGCAGATTAATCAATCAGTAACTGCTGCCATCAAATAGTGCTACGTCTCATTAGTGAAGGATAGGGTCGCATTTTACAAGTCTGCCAGAAAGCAGCAGTTTTTTATGTTTGTACATGTTCCTCCGGTTCATACTGGCCGTGAAGACATCCGTTCGTAATGTGATTCCAATGTAAGTGTTTAAGCACTAAATCCATAGCAGAAATGCTTTATAACGTTTAGCTGAAGATAACATGAGGATACAGTCTGCGTTAAAGATAACAAGTTACAGACTTTTAGTGCAAATTTCCTTGTTAGTTATTATTCTTCCTTTGAGTAAATCAGACTGCAAAAGCATCATATTAATTTCAGCTGTATTTAATATAACATAAATGAAGCTCCGCACACTGTTGCTCTCTTACGTGATGTCTAAAGAAGAGCATTAACCCGAAATGTCATTTGTTGATGTTTCAATAAATCGCAGAGCTTCATTTAAGATATCATTGCTGTCTTAACGTTTTTTGGATGTGCGCAACCACTATGCATTAGTTAGCTACATTTAAGAATGCATTTTTGCAGAGAACAAGGAAAGTGGATTATGTCCCCCTTACATCAAATTGACATGTCAATGGCACTTAGTGGGTTAAAACTGAGGTTAACTTTAGTAGTAGTTAATCCAATGTTTAAAACATTTTTTAAACTAGTAAACTTTTTTTAGTGACGTTTAGTGATGTTTTGGTTGTGTAAAAATGCTGAATTTTATGGAGTCAACCAATCATCAGTGTTGACAGCTAATCAGCCAAACCCCCGTCCAATGATGGATCGACCAATTTGGTCCAACTGACTGTCAATCCGAACAACGAAAGGAGAATCCCAGTCAGACCAACCCCACCCTCTTCTTGACCACCAAGCTCTATCCACTGTCTCATCCTGTCTCCATCGCTCCCCCCACCCCCTCACCCCCCCTTTCTCCAATCCCCCTCTTCGTGCGAGGCAGGCAGACCACCTAACAACCAATGCCACGGCAACAGGACCATCTCCTAGCAACGTAAAGCCTGGCTGAAACGTGGCCCTGACGACTCAGACACATGGGAGAGAGGGGGGGTATGTGGGGGTTTGAAGTGGAGGGGGGAGGGAACGAAGGGAGCAACTGGTGTCCTTCGGAAGAGAAACGCGCCTCGCTGAAACTGAAAGGGAGGGAGGGGTAGGTCCGGGAATTGTAAGCATCATCTTCAATGTGAATGAAAGTCACAGCGACAGCAACTGAGGCGCTTTAGACGACTCCACCCACTTCCATCCTTCACTCTCTAAGATCTGTCAACCTCCCTGGCTCCCAGGCATCTCGGACTGAGTGTGCTATTTGCGTCTGCACACATGACCATTATCCTCCTGAGTATCAGTGCGGCTGTAGATAATGAACCACGAGAAACCACAGGGGGAGGGACAATGCTTATTTCCAAATATTGTCCAAGCATGTTTATTGTTTATTGGAGCAAAAAAGAAGGGTGACGGAGCATGGAGGAGGGGCTGTGATGGATGGGTTCAGGGCGTGGCATTTGTGCTAAGCTTGCAATAATCGATCATTTATTTGATTAATTGTCACCTCCCAGCTTTTCGACTTTGATGCATGAACTTAAAGCTTCCCACACCTGATCGCTTCAAGCCAGAATGAAAGACACGTTCTTCTCTCCTTTGTTTTTCCACACTGCTTCCATGTCTCTTTCTCATACATCAGGGCCCCTCCCTAAGACAAACGCACACACTGACTAAAGGATGTCACCATAGCAACAAGAGAGAAAAAGCAAAAAAGATACACTGTGAGGAGGGAGGAGGAGAGAATACAGCGAGATGAAGTGAGACTAAGAGGGAGTCAATAACCTAAAGACAGAGAGAAAGTCTGATATAAAGAGGAGACAGAATGAGAGGCAGAGAAAGAGCGTCAGATGGCGGAGAAAGACAGCAGGTGTTTCTCTCTGGCCGCAGTAACACAAGCCAAAATACTGACCAGCTCTGACTCGGAGTACAGAAGATGTCAGCCTCTGACTCCCTCTTTCTCTTGGTGTTTTTCACACTCTCTCTATTCATATCTGTTAGCAGCGATGATTTTGCCAGCAACAATCTGACTCTGTCTCTCTGGCTGAGTGAGTTATCCTCGAGGAGACACAGAGCTGCTTGTGGACCAACTTTGCCTGTTGATTGTTAAGCCTTATTAAATCGGAGAGCCACACCCAGCTCCTGCAGATCCCACTGCAAAACCCGCGCACACACAAACCCACCTGGCACTCGCATTAATTCTGGGTGACTGGGTTGTAAGCACATGGTGTAAAAATGGATGTAGTTCAGGTGTAAATGCGCCCATGTCACAATGAATCATCTGGACATCCAGACTGAGGTGCACAGGGTTGCATTTAGTCACACTAACAACCAGGCATAAATGGATCTGAAACAAAGGCTGTTTAATGGAAATACATCTTTGAGTATGGATTCAACCTAAGAATACAATTCAAAAACTGAGTTAAAATAGTCACATACAGGGGGCCAGAAAACTAGCTGCATCAGTTGAAAATAGGGTGGATGATGAGGATAATATCTTCTGACGTGAGCCCCTTTCACACATGCACTGCGACCCTGAAATTATCTAGCCATTACCCGGAGGAGCTGTCTGTGAAAACGCAAACGTCTGTGTCATGTTCGACAGAGCCCATGTGTAAATAGAGCTGCTCATTGTCCGGAGAATTCGCAGTGAGAAAACAAACATCTGAGGGAGAAGAAGAGGGGTCACTTGGGAGACAACGAGGTTGGTGAAATTCTGTCGGGCCGAAATGGTCAGAGACATTTCTTTTTTAAAAAGGCAAGCGACTCTGTTATTTAGGAGCAAATTATGAACCGGCTACGTGACCGCGGTGTAATCCGCGCCATGTCCTGCATCCTGTCCGCTCTACCCAGGCGCCACCCCTCGCCTAAACCCAACGGAGTATTTCCAGTAGGTGAGAATGTCTCTCACCTACCATTTCCAGACCTGATTCGCTGGACATTGTACTAATGATACAAATATTTTTGTATAATTTTACCTTGACATAAATTCAAGGTAAAGGTAAAAGAAACTACAGGAAGGCACAAACCTGCTCAAGGTGCCAAGTGGAGTCGATGCGGGGCTTGACCTTGCCCTCCTTGTAGAGAGCCAGGATGATGTTCATGGCCTCGGTGATGAGCTCCATCTCCCCGTCCAGGTAGCCCAGGTGGAAACCGCACACTGACTTGTTCCCCTGGATCAGGCTGAGCGTGTGGATGGAGAACTGATGGTACCAGTTCTTGGCCACAGCGAGCAGGTTCTTCTTCTGGCCAGCGAGCATGTTGGATGTACCTGATGGAGAGGGAGTGTGAAAGGGGAAGAATAAGCTCAATCTTAAGAGTATATGCTCAGGCTACATTTCTAAATCCTTAATTGATTTACTGATGATGAATCGATTAGAGAGCTGGTTCATTTCCTCTCAAATGATCTGCCCACTCTCCCACTTTCTCCATTTCCATTTTTCTCTCATTTGATCATCAACTCCTTTCTTTTGGCATCATTTGGTAACTGACATAGCAGAATAAAACTGACTTAATTGAACTTTTACCACTTTCTCTTTTTTATGTCATTCGTAAATTAAAGATGTTTGTATTTCTGACGGCTGGTTGAGAAAAAAAAGCAATCTGAAGACATCATGTTGGTCTCGTCCTTTCATTTCTTTTCTAATTTTATGACTAGAGGTCAAAAAATGATTGACAAAAAAAGAGATCATCATTATACAGTATGTTAAATCCTGCACCTTCCAGCCTGAAAACCTCTTTCGCACCTCGGCTCTCACTGTCACCACATCCCCTTCCTATCCCCTCAGCCTGTGTGCTAATGGTCTGCTTTGGTCTCACTGTTTCTGTGTCTCTCTCAGGGGAAACAGGGGACACAAAGCCCGCTCTGAGGGAAGACAGGGACCCAGCCTGCTACATTCAGACACATTCCAGGTTTCATGTGGATAGAACGCCCATTGTTCCGCCATGCATACTTCTGATAAGCTGGACGAGAAGCAACCAGCACAGAGGGATCGGGAGGGTGGGGTGGACTGGGGGGAGAGGAGTTCTGCAGGGATGAGAGAGGATGAATGGGCGAGGGTCGGGGGCACCATGCTGGGTAGTGGGTTTTTGTGCAGCATGCAAAGGCAAGGCCCTGTTCTTCATGGATGCCGACCCCGCCCACTGTTGCATGCATGCTGGTTCCAGATTGGCATCAGCCACAGAGCAAGCGTAAAGGCCTTCCCACAGATGACACACAGCACACTGAGGACATGGAGCTCCATTAAGAGGTCACACTGCCCACCAGGAAGCAGCTCTATTCAGTGGAAACCCACAACTATTTTATACTGTATTCATTTACTTAGCTTTTTTTTTTTTTAATCAAGCTGTCCAAAATGACAAGCCAGATGCTTTTCCAGATATTTTACAATAAAGTGGAGTCATATTTAAAATAACAAGCTGTAAAAAATGACTCCGTAAACACTTTGTCAGGAACTTACTCATAGTCATAAAGTAGAGTTTACATTAGAGTAAAACTGTGTTTAGGAATACCCTGTTAATGGGTATTTCTGTCAGCTGCTAACTTGTGCAGGCTAGCGATGAAGTTAACTTAAAAGGTCATCTTGATGCTTCCTACCATGCTGTGCAGCGCCGCCAACAAGCTTAAAGTTACTGTGAGGAACCTTGAACTGGTTATGAAACAGTCTCAATTTAATAATGCGAGTTCAGATGAAACGATTGACGGCACAAAGGTACACCAGAAAATCCTTAAACTTCGACCCTTCTCCGGCCAGGAGCACAGCTTCGTCAGTCCCCTTTGGGAGCACAAAACCGAGACCATGCTGCTGGAAGCCCAGACCATACCGCTGGGCCCGCTAAATGGAAGGGAGGCATGGGAGAACCAGAAACAGGACTGCACGGGGCAGACTGTCAGACCCTGCTGCAGTAAAATAAGAGGTTTTCTAAAGGCCTCTGGTACTCGGAAACACTGCCGCTTTTGACTACAGGGACCGCCAAAATCAACACAAAATGAAAGTTCCTCATAGTAGCTTTAATATAGGGTTCATGTATTACATAAGAAGCTCTGGAAATCTGGAGACACTTGGTTGAAGAGATACATACAGCCTAGGGGCAAGCTCTGCGTAAAATTTTTCCAATGCAGTTACACGACTTTTACTTGTGGAGGTTGAGGCGTGATTTTTATTTGGCTTTAGCTCATAAACGTGTTTCTGAATCAAATTATTTTGTGTGGATAACTGGTGAAAGTGGCAAAGGAGGATTCAAATAGAGCCGCTCCAAACCAGCTCTATACTGGTAATAAATGATCTACACTCAGGTGTCCCACTACTTACCATAGGTGATGAGTTTGCCCATTGGCTTCAGCAGGTTGTAGGCCTTATGGGTGTCTGATCCTCCGAGAGGGTCCAGGATTATGTCCATCCCTGGAGCAGAAGAGAGAAGAAGGGGACAGTTATCACTAGTGTGAATTCAGCGAGAGCAGGCTGCAGAGTCTCCTCAGCAGCCCCCCTTTGCATGCCACAGTTCACTAGGAGTAGTAGGCGTAGCCAAGTTGTGCCATGTTTACACGAAGAGGAACCCATACGTATGCCAAGAGGAGAGAGAGAGGAGGAGAGCTGAGTGAGATCCTACTTGTTTTTTATCTTCTCATTCTTTTCACTGATAAGACTAGAAGGATAAAATGTACCTCCGTCAATGTCCAGAATAGAGAATAACAAACCAACCTCTGAACAGATGGTAAAGAATGACAACCTAACTATGAAGGTTTCTCTGGGGCTTATTTATGTCTCGCCATGTAGGCTCGGTCTTAATGATGTTCCTTTGTGCCAGAGGGGACTCCTCAAATTGGGCTACCCCTCCTTGCTCCGTTAAACCCTGCTTCTATTGATTGTGGGAGGCTCACAGCGGGACTCTGCCTTGACCACAGCACAGATGAATTGACAGAGAGCTAAAGACAGAGGGAAAGGTAGCGAGCAGGGCTGCACATTGATCCAAGCTTAATTAGATACATTCTGTCTGAAGTGTCAGTTCTCGCTGTCTTCCTATCTGTCTCTGTAATGTCTGTCTGCTTTGCTCCATGCAACAAAGAACAAAGACGGGTTGGAGAGGGGACAATGAAATCAGCATAATAACGGCCTCCATCCTGCTAGGAACACAGGAACTGGACATTGTTCCATTTTGCTGAAAAGCAGCGGTTTTCTCAGCGAGTCCAGGGCCACATCTACATGAAACTGCGGCTACATTATTGATGGCAAATCCAAACAGTCACAGTTCAGTGAAATGTGTTTGCCTGGTAGACCAAATGACTCCCTACGTGCTGTCAGTCTAGTATGGCAGCCAGCTCTGCTGAGAATTGTGTCATGAGAAAAAAAAAAAGAAGAAGTGTATGAAAATACAACATCTCACTGTCTGCAGTTTGTTCAACACTGATCAACAAATGTTGCAGTCACATCGGATTGCTTTGTGCCAGTGGGAATACCTTGATATGGAATAGTTACTGATGAAGCAGTGATAAACATGCAAATTGATGTAAACCTTGATCATAGATAGTTTGCACTGGTTTATTTATTTCCCATTATTTCCAATCCCTGCGCACACAAACTCCACATTTGGAGTACTTATCTCAGTGCAGATGGCCAAATGTCTCACCTTTCGGGCTGATCTTGCGTACTTCCTCCACATAGTCCTTGGTGCGATAGTCAATGGGATGCGTGACTCCGCCCTGGCTGATGGTCTCGTGCTTGCTGGCGGATGCCGTGCCGAACACAGTCACGTCTTTCACTGTGTTGCACAGCTGAGTGGCTGCAATACCCACACCACCTAAAGGAAGAGGGGCAGGGTTAATAAACGGTTATGATTTTGTGAAAGAATATAGATTTCAGGACATGACATGTGATTTATTCTACTGACAAGCATTCAAGCATAAATGGTCATTTAAGGCAACACTAAAACCAGAAACTCAGCGTAACACAAAGGTACCCAAGAATTCCCATTCTGCACGTATTTCCTACGGCAGGTAAATGTGATTTGCATTATTTATTGTCCGAAACAAGCCAGTCAATAACAGCGTGGTCACGTTTGGCTCAAGGGTATGAAAAGAATGCATTAAACACAATCACATTACCCGGACTGGCCTGGAGAGAATAGTCACCCACACACAGATGCACAGACACACACACATATCCAACTCTGGAGAAAGTAGCCATTGTAGCGCAAATGACACATCTAATTTTTTGGTTACCTTATTCAAGACAACCTGTCTAAAATTCCACAGGAAAGAAAAATGTAGCTGTGGTATATGTTTTGTTAGGAAAAGAGAGCTGGAGGACATTCTATCGCAGATGTCATAAACACAGCTCCTTGTAACCGTGCCACCTGAAAAAGAAATGTGCACGTCGTCCAAGATCATTTTTAAAGCCTGCGAGACTGTGTGCTTCAGTGAATGTTTCAGATATTTGTGTTTGTGCAGTCGCTTTATTTGAAAGTGTGTACATAGTTGTGGCAAATACCTCAGCCAATGTTTGCTAAGGCAGCCAAAGCAAGAAGTAATAGGTTACTGATAAGTGTCACAACCCGGCTCTGAGGCCATGACAAATATGCAAAGGACACCGTGGATAACGGTAAATTAAAGGTGTTTATTATAATCGGGTAAAGAAAACACTATAATTGTGGAGTGTGTCAATCAGTAAGTTCAGTAATGTAAATGTGAATGCGTGAGCATGATGAAGTGTGGGGTGTTGTCAGAGGAAACCAAGGAAGACCAAACCAAGTCATGAGCTGGAGAGAGAGAGCCAGAGCAATCCTGGAGTAGGGCTTTTATTCCTCAGGCTCCAGGACCAGGTGCTCAGCATCCTGTAACTGGCCACACCCACATTCCTGTGACACATTCAGGGACACAGGGACAAATAGCTGACCACACCACCCTTGTACGGAGTTATAGAACTGAAAGGCATCCATAAAGGTCATTTATGCCTGAACAAGTAAAGAGCACGTCTTATCTGATACCAGAATAAAGCAACGCAAAACATGAGCATTTACATCCATTTTATAATGCCATTGCTGAGCTACTGGATTGCTGGACAGGTTTGGATTAACTGAATGATGAAATCATGATTTGCTTTCTGACATAGGCAACTGAACCCTACATGTATATATATGCACACCCAGTGAGATAAAGAAAGGCAGGAAGATAGGTTCATGCACGGAAAAAGTCCCATGCATGTTTGATTAGACTTGTGCAGAAGTCACCAAAGAGGAAGATATATCGTTAATCTATCACATTTCTGATCCTATCACGTGACATCTATGAAAAAAGCATCTTTTTATAGGTTATTTGTGATAAAACACACAAAGAGAAATGACACATACTACATGAGACTGTGAATTGTACCATTGCTTTCCTGTGTATTCCTGTAAAAACTTTTCACAATCTAAGGAAATCCGCCCTGAAATTGGCTGTGTGACAATGAATTTAGGAGAATTTTCTCAATCTATGAAGGAACACTTAATCCCTCGGTTTATCTGACAAATTTAAAATCACTAAAAATGGATGAATATGTTTTCCTAGGACAGCTACCTGCTTCTTTTATAATCTATTTTGTGTACTCAGTGTAACTAGAACAGTCATTGTACAGTCGGGTGATTAGCTAATTTCTTTTCGGATGTTTGATCTTATTATCAGAATGATTATGTCTGTATACTGTATGAGTAGAACATTAGATGACACTGATGCACCTCTGGTCCCTTCAGCTCAGCATAAAAATGATTCTGAGCCATTGAACCAGTCGAATAGCCCAATTTCCTCAACGACATCCTGGCAGTTAGTCTCTGAGGCTGCACTATCACATAAAAACACCACTGACAGTAGCCCCAAAAAATATGAACTGAGATGTAATGATAAGATTAATGCCAAATCACATTATGCTCTTTATTAATCTCTGATCAGGACATGCTCAGCATGAGAATGAAATTGTTAATTTCAGGGCCTTTTATTGAAACCTTTGTCAAAAAGCACTGAGGGCTTTGTTATAGAAAATTGTCCCTTGATAAAAACAAACAAGACAAATAATTTAAATACAAACCCTTCCCTGCCCTCAATTACAGTGTGAAGACAAAAAAAAATGTCCGATTTGAGGTTCTCATCTGAGATCTTACGTCCATGTTGGATGAATAGATTGCTACTATAATTACACCTGCTGACACTGATGGGAAAAAAAACAAATTCAAATCTGTTGCCGTTGGATGTGAGGGTTGTTACGGCTGCGTCATAACAGCACCATCTCTCCTTGTCCTCAGTGTGAAACCAAGTTTGTGTTGCCAAGGAAACCTCAGCCAAATTGCAGGCAATGACTGAGCAAAGGGAGCCATTTTGTTACATTGACTGCTCTTCCTTTGGCCATATAAGAGTCATTTGAAGGCAATCTGTTTGTCATCAGTTTATATTTGACAAACTGAGCTTTGGATAGCCAGCGTGTGTCAAGGTTTTTGTTTGTTCAGGATTTATAGCTCACCTTTACACATTTTTTATGGCCTTTGACACACAGGTTTTAACACAAGCACATCATTGATTGTTTTTGTGAGGTTGAAGGGAAGATAAAAAAAAGAAAAAAGTGAGAAAAATGTTGATTATGCATTGTCTGAGTGAGGCTTAAGAGCTGTTTTTGTACCAAGTTGCTCTGTCCCATAGTAGCAACCCTCACAGACAGGTGTGAAAAAGGGTCCAACAGGATGATGCATCCATTAATCCCATGTTTTTACAGCCAGGCACTTGCATATTAATATTTAACTAACGCTGCTGTCATAAACACAGTGATTCCCCTTCTGTTTCTGATTTATTAAGTGAGCAATGGGAAACAACCCCCGCTGAAATCAGTCTCTATTCTGACAGACTGAATTCTTTAAAAATAAAACCATTACTTAGATGACAACAGAACCCCAAAAAAATGCATTTTAAATAATCATATCTTTGATCCTTAAAATTTGGTTGTGTAAAAACATTTATCCAGTCAAATATTTTGCCCAGGGACGGTACCTGTTTCTGAGCTCCCTGAGAACAAACTTCTGATCTCCATCACAAGACTGCTGAGCTGTGCCAAGAACCCCTTACCGTTCCCCACCTCACTTTACAAATAACACACACACACACACACACACACACGCACGCGCGCACACACACATACATACATCCACAGATCACAAGGGAGAGAGGAGCTGCTTGTATCAGCTAATCTTCACAAATATGCACAGAGAGTAAAATATTAACCTTTCATTAACCGAGTGCTGTTTCCTTGGTTTCCTGATTTATGGTTTCTCCCTCTATATCTACTTCTTAAGAGTAGAATTATCTCCCTTGCTTGGGTTTGAGTGATTTAAGACCATCCACGAATACTTACCCATTCCTCTATGGAAGAGAAAGCAGCTTTAGCAAATTCTTGTTGCTAATTGCATTCGTTCTCCTCAAGATTCAATTGAATTGTTTACACATGGAAGTAAGGAAAAACGTCAGAAAGCATCCACCTATGTATTTTGTTTTTCTCTCTCTCTCTCTCTCTGGAGGAACAGGATACACAGTAGGGTTTTGTCTTCCCCTGAACCCTTACATACTCACAATTTGGCACAAATTGCACTTGGCTACCATAACATGACTGTTAGGAGTGAAGAGGAATTTTCTCCAAATCACAGTGGAATCCAGACTGACACTGAGGCCACTGTTATTGCTCCACACCCAGAGCTCAACAGCATGGGTGGGTTGGGGGGGGGGGGGGGATCATCAGAAATGTTTTTCTGATTTTTGAAGAAATAATGTATTGACACCCCGTCTGCCTCGTTCCAATTAATAAATCTCCCATGATTCTTGTTGAAATTAAAAAAGATCTCACATCAGAGCATTTCTGGATTGTGTGAGCCAGGCTATGATCTCAGGTGTTACTCAGGGGACGGCTTGTGACCATATGTCTGCTGTCAACATCAAAGAGATGACTGGTCCCTTGTCTCTGAGCTCCGTGTTGTTTTCTTGTGTTTTCTCTGGTGCATTTTTTTCCAAATTTCCTCAAGGACTCTCGTCTTTCTTAACCTATCATTAGCCTGCGGTGGTAGCGGCTGACAAAGAAGGAAATACAAACGAGGACCCAAGCATCTCTTTTTACCCAAACTTGCAGTGGCTGCGTTACAACATCAACATGCTGAACCAAATAGATGTACTTTTTATTGCAACTTTGTGCAGCTCTAATAGAGTTCAGATATCGGTCCTGCTTCTGTGATAGGAGCTGTGGTTGGCTGTTTGTGAACGTGTACTCTTGAGGTATTACTCTGCATTATGTAACCTTCGTGTTTTTCTGGGATGACTGTGTAAGTGCACACACTGTGGGCTTGAAGAGCAGTTTAATGTTCTCTCTCTCAATTTCTCTTTTTGCAGCATAGAGGAGGCCCTTTTAATTACTGGGTAAATTAATAAAATTAAAATAAAAACATCCTTTGCTTGTGTGTGAAGGGGTCTCTGTGATTGATTATGGTTTCTCACACTGCAAACTAAAACAAACAGAAACACAACACACACGCACATAATATGCTTTTATATGCACGGACACAAAATCTATTTCTGACATAAACCACTTTTTTTCCTCACATGAACACAGATGCAAAATGAAACACAAGCTGGTGCACACTCATCCAGTTTCACACAAACAGGTGTCCTGACACAGGTTTCACATACACCTGCAACTGTATGTTGTGGTTAGGGTGGGGGTGGGTGGATGGGGTCATTTGTCAACGGCTGCAGCGATGGGAGCGCGAGCAAGCGATGTCATTGGTAGGTTAGGTTGGAGGTTGCCCTGGTTTCCCGCTCCTATCAGTGCAGCTGATCTGCCTGCGGCGATGCCAGGCCTGGGGAACACAGAGACGGTTCAACCACGCAGCCCAGACTCCCGCTTAGTGGTCGGACTGAATTAGCATTCTCTAAACTAGGGTAAGACCTCCCGAGCAGACAGCCAGGGAGGAGAGGACACCATTTTCAAGGCACATCAGACTTTTATCATGGCTCCCAGGAACAATGGGTCCATAAAAGAGAGCGATGTAAACACACTTTGTTAGCTGGTATATTTTATATATAGTGAATGAGAAGAAGAATCTGTCGAGGGAGTCCTGAGTAAAATTACATACATAGAAAGTTATATTTCTTTACTTACAGCTCAGACGTTTCTTGCAAACATTCAACTTTCGACATTTTCTGCTTCCCATTTTTCTATCCCATCCACAATCAACTGTGTTTTGCACTCAGAGCTCATATGCCTGAGGCCCTGCCTGCAGGTCTGACAGCAGTCATGAAAATCTACACCAGGATGGGGCTATCATTCAGCAAACCCAAGAGATCCAGCCTCCTGTTCCTATTGCTTTAAGCATTTACAGTAGGCCTCAGACAGAAGTTGAAGTCTTGTTTGTGTTTTGCATAGACAATGTTACGTGACAAGGCAGGAAGTTCTGCTGATGAGCAAATGCATTAGAAAATATCTGGTTATTTGATAAAAAGGTATAAGTGCCTATATACTTAAAGAGAAGGTAATTTATGAATCCCAAGGAGCATTTCAGTAAAACAAATCCAATCAAATGACAAATGTTGTTGTGCCAGTAACAGTGAGTGAAACCTAAAGATCAGGTATTGTAGAAACCTGATAACACTTTGGGCAGTTCAATTAATCAATTGCCTTTCATATTTAGGTTCAATTTTGGATTCATTCTTGTACTGGTTTCATCACAGTAAGAAACACATCTAAAACTAATACTACTACTCAAAATGGATGGCATTGACATAAACCTATAGTATTAAATTATCCAAGAGAGTCCCTCATTTCAATGTTGAACTACAAACAGGAATTTACAATTCAAAGATTTCTTCCAGAGCCAGAAGCTCATAGATTACCATTAACAAGGTTTGAACTCCTCAGCTGTGACACCCATCACTATATGTTGCACCTACATGCAGCAGCTGGAAACCACTCACACAAGTGTTTCCAGAAAATGCTCAGTGTAACCTGGTATAACACTCCACCAAAAAGAAGCTGCAAAAGTACCGTATGGAAGGCTGCATAATTGGCTTGTGGAAAAAACGGTCAGCTTAAACAGCACTCAGGATGTGTGAAATCTAACAGACAAACCCCAAACACACTTCTGTGGAGCTTTATGAGAGGAGATGATTGAATGCATGAAGCACCTTACAATCCTAGTAGTGAGCATGTTTTTCTACAGTATGAGAAGATCTAGTTAAAATCCACAAACTTTGACAGAATCTGTGCCAACATGTCACAGAGTGGGAGGTGGCTGAGGCCA
Source organism: Ophiodon elongatus (assembly GCA_016806645.1). NCBI lineage: Eukaryota > Metazoa > Chordata > Actinopteri > Perciformes > Hexagrammidae > Ophiodon > Ophiodon elongatus. The sequence continues at coordinate 772,869 of JACSYO010000671.1, read as the reverse complement.
TGAAGCAAATTCATCAGATAAATTGATGACACAGGTTCCCATAGCGCCACCTAATTTATATTATGCATTCCACATCTGCAACACAGTGTGTGACACTTGACGTTGGCCTGCAGCCTTTTGAGAGCTCATAAATAAAACAGAGAGGGACGTCATTATTGGATGCAGCGGAGACCCACATGTATGCAGGAATGTGTAGTGTGGGTGTGGTGGCCAGCCAGGGTTCATAAACATGAGGACCAGTTCAGGGAGAGGTCAGAGGAAAGGCTGCTGGCACAGTAAAAGACCCACGAAATACATCCAAATGTCGCTGAACTTCCCCCCGCCCAAGCCCTCTGGGGAAAACAAAAGGAGAAACGTGCACTCGTTCCCCGATGACGAGGAATCAGGCACGGATATTATGGCGAGGTCACGCAGAGGGAGAGGAGGTTACGGAGGACCGGAGGGCGGGGGGACGACGACGGAGGATGCAGATGTGCAGTGCGGAGGAGAAAGGAGGCACGATGGGAGGAAATACAACAAGCTATTGTTTGGAGAGAGAGGACAGGAGCGGACCCACGGGAGAGGCAGCTGAGGACTATTCAGACACACACACACACACACACACACACACACACACACACACACACACACATACACACACACACACACACACACACACACAAAGGCATGACCAGTCAGGCATACTGCACTGGTCATCTGATCATAATGGGTAAAGGTCACCTTTTGAGGAAATTATGTGGTTTATGGAGAGCTATTGATGAGTTAACATGGCATTACTTGGCAAACATGTAGAAGCGAGAGGCAAGAGGCTGGATATCCATCATCCCTCTGTAAAGACCCTCGCTCCAACATTAGGTTTAAAAGGTTCTTTTTTGGCCATATAGAGCTGCTGTTCAGGTTTAGCACCGACAAATATACTCTCATTCCTGTAAGTACTGTTTGTTGTTGTAGCTAGCAACCAGTTAGCTTAGCTTAGCAGAAATACTGGAATCAGAGGGAAACAGCTAGCATGGTTCTGTACAAAAATAACAATATCCTCTTACTAGCAAATCCAAAGCTCTCTTATTAACTCCTTGTATCTCCTATGTTGTTCTTCCTCAGGTCTATCTATTTTCTCACATTTTTTCCTATTAAAGAGTTTCTCCTTATCCCAATAAAGGGTCTTAAACAGTGAATATGTTGATCACATTGTAAAGCCCTGTGAAACATATTAGAGATTCTGGACCATATGAATAAAATTTACTTGACTTTTTACTTTTGTTTAGAGAAAAAAGAACGTAGAATCTGTTTATTAATTAGAGGGTCTAAGCCGATAAACCATTCTACATGTATTGACAAAAATGTACCTGTTGAAGATGATCGTATCATATGAATATTATTAAATGTTGTTCATTTATAATTAGTTATCTGTTTAAAAGCAAGTTTCAGGGGCTATGGAGACAAAACAATTTACTAAGTAATTGAAAGGAGGATGATCGTTTTCCTAATGTGATTAAATCAGTGGATTGAACAAGTGAGGATGAACCCCTCAAGCATTCAAGATGCTTTGATGAAAGGATTTATGACAATTGCTCCTCAAAGAATATGTCTGTGGCTGCTGTTTAGTAATCATGATTACTAAAAACCGTACTCCTCAACTGTACAAATATAGGCCCAGTTAATCTAATATACCAGCTCACTACATTATCTTTGCAAAACCTAAACTGATCTAGCAGGAATGCAGTGTTGTGCAGGAATGCCTGTCACACAAAATCACTGCCTTGTGAGACGGTGTGACAAGTTGAAGTAAAGCCATTTAAACTCAAACTAATACTGTGTGTGGTTAAATGGGGTGTTCACTGCAATTGTGGGCTGAGTGGAAAGAGAGTGTTTGTTAACTACTGTTTCACAATCAAAATCCAATACATGCTCTGTACTCTGATGTGTCACTTAGAACTACAAATAAAAGCGTTTAAACTGAAACAAGGAATTTTGATTGAGGCCCCCGTGGTGGTGTTCAAGAGACGTATTACAGTCAAATAAATGCCATCTGAAAATCAAGTCAGAAGTAATCTCAAAGTAACTGCAAGCAGAGTAGATTAGCGAGGATGGTTTCACAAAATGTGTGAAATACTGGAAAGTTTCACCTCCTCAGACCTCTAAAAGATATTATTTGATTAGCTCACATCTCAGACATACGTGACCTGAGGATGGATTTAAAGATATTATGCCGAAAAGGGAACCACACAAATGACATTACTGCAGGGCTGCAACTAACACTTAGTTTCATCATCAATTAACTTGATGATTATTTTTTCAGGTTAATTATTGAATAATTTGGTTCCGTAAAATGTAAAAAATGCTTGTCAAAATGCTCATTACATTTTCCCAGAGACCAAGGTGATGTATTTAAATTGCTTTTAATGCTGGACAATAGCACCGAGCCCAAAGATATTGAAATTACAGTGATATAAATCAGAGCATGAAAAGTCAGAAGCAGTAAATGTTTGGCATTTTTGCTTGTGACTTGTGTTTGATAAGTTGATGGTCAAAATTGTTTATTGTCTATTGACTAATAAATTAAACAGATTAATTCATATTTGCAGTATGTTACAATATTGTTAAAATAAGCAGTTCCAGTATTGGAATGCATTTAGTGAGAAATATATGCCGCCTTGCGTGCAATTTCCTGCATAATATTAACAAAATATCAGACGAAAAGACAGGCAGATCTCACTTTCTCTTTGGCCCTGTCACAGCAGATATGTTTGAGCTCTCTAATCAGAGAACATCACCGCCCCTCCACACACACACACACACACACACACACACACACACACACACACACACACACACACACACACACACACACACACACACACACACACACTCCAGCACCATGTGAGCCGTGCAGCCCCACAACGGAGGAAGGCGAAGGAAGTGCACACCTCTCACACTTCTCCACAATAGGGACTACTTTCATGTTCACTGCTATTAAAATGAAAGCTTTAAAAGTGTCAATGGAGCTGCGTCGTAGTGAATACAGCATGATAATGATTTACACATGCAAAGAATGACAGAGTGCAGTGAAGCAGACTGTTAAGCAAATGTTTTTGTCATGGCCTCAGTAATGTGCTTTTACAATAACTGATGTCCGGACAGCTGGCGAGCCAAGACTGGCAGCCTGCCCTGAGAAACCAGAGACGCCGCCTCAACCAAACCAGTGGGGAAAAGTGTCTTACCCCACACTTCCAGCGCATTCCTCCATACTCTGCACAGAAAAAAGCCCAAGCAAGATGTGTGTTCACAGGGATGAGTGACATCAGCCGGATGATGTGGTGAACGCAAACATTTGGGATTCCACCGTAAACCACCAATCCCACAACTATGAGTCTGTTAGCTGCTCTGGGGAAACAGCACAGTTGAATGACAATCTTACGTATGAATTCATTCCTTTTTCGGTGCAATTGTGTGAATATCAAGGGATACATCCACCTGGGCCAGTAGTCTCCCACAGCCTTCTGTCATATTTTGTCTCGCAGAGAGAAAACGGGCTCAGGTTTCAATATGCGCTTACATCTCTCCGCCATCTACGCCCACACTGTCCCGAATGCTGAGGGATCCCTTTCTGACTCCCTCTGCACAGACAGAGTTGGAACGAGAGGAAAAGTGAAAGCTGTACAACGGCAGATAGCGAGAGAGAAACGGGGGAAAATGTCTTTTTTTTTTTGGCTAATGCGCTCCCCATTCTCTCCAGCTGGCCTGATTGTGTAAACATAGCAAAATCAAATGTCCCAGGCTAGGTGCATCACACCCTAAAACAGGTGCTTTTACTCCCTCAATCACCATCTTCCTCCCACCCCCTCACTCCGAACTTTGACCTCGCGGTCCAGGTGGCAGGCGCGCTCCAGTATGAGTGCAGTCCTAGAGAGTGCAAAACACTGAGCCATATATCATACTAATGAATAGTGGGCCCTTCTCCAACAGCCATAATTCATATAGAAAGGAAATGCATAAACAGGAGGTGCAGATAAAGAAGAACTCTGGTAGTGTAAACATTCAAAGATGTTTCCTTTACGTCACAGTACAGGCGTTTGCATCTTTGTGTTAAGCTTCTACAGAGGATTTCAAAATGATTCTCAAGAGATCTACTCAAAAGGCTGGTTTTAGAATACTGAGTGAATATGTGTGGCTGCTAACCATAGAATAATTAGCAGAGTTCTGGACACATACTGAGAAGGAAAACTGATCGCATGTGGTTTTCAGTTGCAGGACTACATCATAAATCGACAGTTATTCATAGATACGGCAGCAAACTGTCAAACATTGTTTGCTTTAGATTTGTGGTTGAATTATTAATCCATTTATAATGAATTCAACCATCATTTAAATTAACGACCCTTTCAATAGGAGTAACGCATTAATTTCCAGTTTAAGATTGACATAGATTAAAAGGGTTTATTAATGCGTGTAAACTGTGCATCCCTCTCTGTATTTGTACTTATCTCCTTACCTGCAGCAGCATGAATGAGGACGCTCTGGTTGGGCCGCAGGTTGCCGAAGTCGAACAGCATCATGTAGGCCGTGATGTAGTTCACAGGCAGGGCTGCTGCCTCCTCGAAGCTCATGCCCTCTGGGATGAGGAAGGTGTGGGTTGCCGGCACCGCCGCCACCTCCTGCCACAGCCCGAAGCGGTTGAGCACCATCACCTTATCGCCTACCTGGAACAGAAGGCGCAGGAAGACAAGGGATGAGAAGGGGGTTCTCCGTCTGTTTCCAGTTTCTGAAAACATTGTAACCTAACGTAAAGACGGGATTCCCAAACAGGGGTACTCAAGCTCAAGCTAATTTTATTTTAAATAAATAAATAATAATTTTGATTATGAAAATTATTTTGAATTATACCACCTGAACACCCAAAGAATAGGTAACAGTTGTGCGGCCTTACGATATAGTAAATAGTGTGTTTTACAGGAGATAGACATGCAAATATGCAGCCACCTCGTCCACCAAACCTGAAAGTGTTTGGTCTTAAAAAGTGCAAACAAACCAGGAAAGCAATAAACCACCGCAGAGTAAGAGTAGTAACTGGATTGACTTTATGGGGGGAAATAACGAAGCGACAGAAGAATCAGGGTAGAAAAAAAAAAAGGAAGTGGCTCTATTTTTTTTCCTTCCTTTTTGATTAGGACGTCAGATGCTTTGAGATTGGTGCCACAGTACGATAGCTGTTCTATAAATGATTAAATACACAAGTATTATTGAAGCAATTTCTACCTTTCAGAACCACTTTCCTGACAGTGAGGAAGCCACAAACATCATTCAACGTGCTGCATGCCACAATCACCATCGCGTCATTTTATGCTTCCAAAATCTTATCAGTGCAGGATCCTCTGATTCACAACTGTCTTTTTCCAGAAGGACAAGCCTCAATGTAAACTTACCCCTCGGGCGCCTCACTAACCAATCAGGAGAGCCCGCTCGAGGGACACAGGAAACAGAGATGACTGCAGCATTATAACTCTCTTCCTGTTTTCTTCCTCCCCCTTATTCACCCCTCCTGACACAGCTCACCCTCCTGTCCCCGTTTCCATTCTCCTCACTTTTTCTCTTCCCTCCTTTCTCTTTCACTTCCTGTCTCCTTTTCCCCTTACAACTTTAGAACGTCTTCCTTCCCCTTCTCTAGTCCCTGTCTGTGTCTCGGTCTCTCTCTTTCCTCACCATTTCTTCATCCTTCTCTGTCTCATTTGGTCTTCACCATCCTTTTTCTTTTTTCTTGCGAGGAGTGTCCCGTATCCCCTCTTCCTCATCAGTGAGACAGGACAATGGGGCCCATCTTCTCCCCTGGCTTCCCTCCACTCATCAAGAGTCCCTGCCAGATTCTTCCCCATGGCTGAGCATAAGACAAGCTCTCTCCTCCTGGGAACAAACCCACTCCACCCGGGCCTCTCTAATGGTCTGGAGGGAGCAATGCGCCTGGCTGTCTATCCACTCCAATTAGAGAGATCTCCCTCTCTCTTTCCCTTTTCATACCCACATCTTTCTGTCTGAAGCAGAGTCATTTGGTTTGTATTTTTTCTAAATATACTTTCACTTTTCCACCGTGGGCTTCTTCTCTTTCCTCCCCTTTGTCATTCACGCTAACTCGCTCTCGCCCATCTCCATCGCAGGTTTTTGTCCCCTCTTTTTGAGTCTTCAAACTCATCAGCCTCGTGGGTTTAATTGGGGGTACAGTGTGGCACAAATCGATGGACGGGGGAGTACAGGATTGTACAAGAAACACACACAAATATGACTCACACATCACATTCAAATGCATCTGCAGCTATTCTTTTGCACCCACGTAAAGCATGTGAGTTACTGTCAGTCACACAGAATCTAGGTAGGAACATTCAAGGCCACGCAAGCGCGCCTTGTGACAGTTCTGTTACAACATCTTCACAGTGTGTGACAGACACACACACACACACACTTGCACTTCTCTTACATTTCCTTTCTCAGCCTTTATGCTACTGCATCAAATGTGGTCACAGTTGGGGTCAGGATTGAGGGAGCGCTGAACAAAGACACTTCCAGTTAACTGTACATGAATGGACTTAATCAGATGGTGATTCAATTTTGGGGTATGCGGGCCTCCAAGTCAGCTGCTTCCAGGCTTTGAGCTTTGATGATCTCAGCAAAAAAATTACTGGAAAAAAAAGGATGAACCAAATTTCTGACACAGAGTTTCTGAGTCAGGTTGAGGCAAAAGATGAAGGTTAAATGTAACACCCACACAGCCTGCACGGTTCCTGTAAATGTAATTAAAAGGAAACAAAATATCTCCCCGGTGTCAGCGTAGGTGTTACTGCGCTTTGACACAGTTGGTGTGATGCTGAGATAAGGGCCACGCCCTGTTCTCACATACAGCATAATCGGTGACAAGAGGTCTTTGTGCTGCTTTTTGCACTTGACTGCACCTGCAAATCAGCATGTCATGCTAGCAAAATACCATTATCGTTCATCATCTTTTTGCAGCTCGATGAATATTTGCATTTAGGCTTCTACCTTAATGCAGCTCTACACTTTCAAAATTGTAAGATCTAAAAGTATAGGTGTAAAACCACTCGGGACATGCATGAGGAGAAAACGACAAAAAACAGTCAGATTTTTTATTTTAACCCAGCAGTGTATGGCAAACTGTCCACAGGCCATGCACAGTATGAGAGCAAGCTCTTAATGTTGTCATCGTGGAGAAAAGGAGACATGTAGGATGAAAGAAGGAGTTATATATGTCTGGAAAGGAGAGAGGATGGTAACACAAAGGGAGAGCAGCAGGATAGAGGGATTCACTGACAGCACGTTCAACAGAAGACGAATCAAGAGATTATATGAAAGAAGGAGAGATAGTTAGAGAGAGGGAAGTAGGAATGAAGGAAATACCAGACTGACAATGTGGGCCAGAGGGAAGTAATTGAGAACATATGGGTCAAATCCAACCAAATCTCACAGAGGAAGAGCATGGAAAAAAAAAGAAGCGGGTCAGGAGAAAAAAAAGTGCTGATGTTTGGTATCAGGGGAGCATCGGTGTGATTTGTGATATTTCCCCTCTTACTCACTGTTACACTTTTCCCCGCAGTCACTCTTAGGTCATTTTGGGTGAGGGCACTAGCATTACTTCATTCAACTTGATAGTCTCTCTTGAGGGGTGCTTGTTTCGCAGACGTTATTGAAACATAATGCGAGGCATGCAGTGGATAATAAATGCAAATAAAAACACAAGCGGAAACTAAGAAGCAAAATAATAAGGGTGCAAGAAGTGCTGCATTTATCAACTCTGCAAATGCCTAATCACATTATATATGGGCATTGGTGTTGTTTGAATTGTTTCCATACCTGAGTTCTGATACCAAAATGGAATTTTTGACAAAACATTTGACAAATGGGGGACATTTGTCTCATTTAGCAAAAAACCTCAAGTTCCCAAATGCTTCGTATATGTCTGTAAGGTAAAGCAAGCACTTACATATTAAAATGTCAGAAAGATAAAATAAATAGCAATTGCACTAAGCCATCGATGTTTATGTTGCATTATCTAATTAAATGGCAGAAATGTTTCCATAGCTTTGCGCACACTGTATGTTGAGCTAACTATGAGACACACCCATTTTTGTCTTTGTGTGCATATGTGTGTGTGTGTGTGTGTGTGTGTGTCTGTGTGTGTGTGTGTGCGTGTGTGTGCGTGTGTGTGTGTGTGTGTGTGTGTGTGTGTGTGTGTGTGTGTGTGTGTGTGTGTGTGTGTGTGTGTGTGTGTGTGTGTGTGTGTTTGTGTGTGTAAGCGAAACAGAGATAGATAGGCAGACAGATAGAGAGCTGCAGTGAGTGATGAGCCTCCCAAACATTCTGTGCCATCAGGGTCAGCACATTCCCTCTGAGTTGGATGCCAAAAGATCTCAGAGATCTCAATCCATTAGCAAGATTAGCTCTTAATTCTATAAACTAAGGGTTGCAAAGGGAGGCAGGGGTGTGAGGCCTTGATGACAAGATGTGTGTTTGCGCATGTGAGTGCAATGCATGACCTTTAAATCCAATCTACATCACTGACAATGTGGAAAGAAGCTATTAGGAAGTTTAGTAACACAAGGCTCTTAACCTTCTATGATGTCTGGCTGCTATTGGCTGACCTACCGCCAAACATATTCACATTACTTCGCACAGATTCCCCATCCATAGGGAGTTGGCATATGTGCCACTCCCAGCACTGATGCTGCATTTGCTTCACACGTCTGATCAGCCTGATGTTATCCACAGATATTAACTGGCTGTCTGATGTGAGAATATGTGGTGCTCTTATGACAAATGGCGTGAGTCATCACTGGCTCATGTGTAACATATTGGCTTTGTGTTTTAATTGCCTTACAAAGATGTTACCGTGGTGATGCCATACAGCCAGGAGACAGACATATAGGCCTGTGACTCATCATGCACTGTGAGAAATCGACCAATAAGTCTCTTTCAATCACCACTTCATTCCTCGTGGCTGAACATTGAAGAAAATCAGTTTTTTATAACGATTGCTTAATTGACTTGGCTTCATTGTGTGTTTGAACTTTAATGGGGATGTATATTTATGACTGTTAATATTTTCTGAACACAACCGAGGCGATAGACTCGGATGACAAAGAGGCCGAGTGTTCCTATTCCTCACACAGGCTGTCTGTTGCGCCGCGTCGCGCCTCGCCCTTTCCGCTCGGTGAGTCTGTGCGCCACCGTCGCTCCCGGTAACAAAAGGCGTCGGTGACTCCGGGCTCTGCCACCGGTGTCAAGTCAGCCATATTAATAACTGTGGCATCTGGCCATCGTTTCCGCAGTAAAGTCCCTTATTAATTAATAGGATCAGTAAATTAGAACCGAGGTGGCCTTTTCGTGGGTTTTTCTTCATCAAAAACGTAATTCTTACAGTTGCATAAAGAGCCGTAAAGGCCTAAGCACGACGAGGAACTGCAGACCTTAGCCTACACGTGCACTGTACATGAGTGAGTGTTGCTCGTTCAGTGGGCTAAAAACGTTTAACATACTCATGACTCTTTCTTGATTTCCATATATTGCATGCATTTTCATTTCCACTCCCTTTGCCACCAATAAACGGCAAAAAAAACTCTCAAGTAACTGTGTAAAGCTTTAATTTTGAAGGCAGAGCAGTCTTATTTCCGGCCATCTTTGGCTGACTTGACGCAGCTCTCCGCACCTTGGCACACATCAAAGCGCATTACAGCGTAGGTGCTGGGAGGGTGGAAAGCATCTAGCGGGTTTGCATGTGTTTATTTAGACTTTATACTTATAACACATATGTTGCCTATACACAATGACTCCATCTCCATCTCAGCAACTATTTTGGTCTTGAAGTTGCTTAATCTAAGTGCGCACAGTGAAAAGCGCAATTTGAAAACCGGGGAGACAAGAGGGGCAACGCCTGCTGCTGAACTCATTGTACTCAACTCGTGTCATTTACACTCTTCGGGCTTCTTCTACAGAGATAAAATACAACATGAACACAATAACAGGCTTCATCCACTTTGAGATAACAAATACTGTCTCTTTACGCATCGGTGAATGAATGGATGAGCACCGATAACGGCTTAAATATAAACTATAGATCAATATCTATTATTAACATACTACCGTGTTAATTACCTGACTCAATAGCATATTCGCATTAAATGCATTAAGTGATGAAACTGCACAGCACGAGCCTACAGTACCACTGTCTGAGCAGCGAGCGAAGCGTGACACGCCCATGTCCAGATGTAGCAGCTCAGCACCAAAAAACGAAGCGAGGCAATTATTTATCACTTAAACAATAAGACATACACACAGTAAAATGAGGCTTAATGCGCCAAGATAATAAACTGAGAGGTATGTGTGCTTACTTTTCTGTCCGTCACTTCTTCCCCTACTGCCTCCACCACCCCAGAGCACTCCATTCCCGGGGTGACTGGTGGGGACGGCAGCCGGTCGTACAGCCCCTGCCGAGCCATCAGGTCCGCGAAGTTCAGCCCGCAAGCCTTGACCCGCACCAGGACCTCGCCGGCCTTGAGCGCAGGCTTGCCCTTCTTCACCTGCAGCTTGACTTTATCATAGCCCCCGTAGCCGGTGAGCACCAGAGCGCGGTAGGTGAACGTCTCCTCTTCGGGGACCTTCTCGGTGGTCGCCGCAGGGGTAGCAGTTGCCTCGGCGTCGGCGTCTGCTGCGGCTGCGGCTGCGGCGGCGGGTGCCGGCTCCGTCTTGGGCGGCTCAGCTTTGGGCTCCTCGGCGGGTTTGGTCTCCTGCTTCTGGTCCACGGCGTTTTGCTGCTCGGCAGGTGCGTCCTCTCCAGACATTGTGCAGGAAGATGAAAGACAGTGATGAGTCTAGAAAATTACTTAAGGGCTTTTTCTTTTCTTTTTAAATTAATATATATACTTCTTGTGCTTCTGTTGCCGTGGACGAGCTTGTTGTTTTGTCGTGGAAGCTTGTCTTGCGAATAAAAGACAATGCGAGAGTAAGAGCGTCTTTTTCAGCAGTCTTGCATGGAGACACAAACCCCGACAAAGTGGGCTGATCAGTGGCCAGTTGCTGTCAACGCCGCGCTCTGACTGAGAGTGCGAGTGGGACGAGACAGAGGCAGACTGGAAAACACGGAGAGCTGTGGAAACGCAGGGATTGGCTTCTGTGATAGGGTGTGTTTGGCTGTCTGGGTAGGGCTAGACGATGAGCCTATATTGCATCAAGCAGAGGTGATTTGCAAAAATGTCAATTATAGCTAAAAGGCAAATCAAGTTAAAGACAACCTATGCAAAACCAAAAACTGGTGATTACGGCAAGTCTCCATATTACAGTTAAAATACCCTATTATCTTAAGAGCAAAAGAGTAGCATGCCAAATGAGGAAGCCACAGACAGAGATTATGGGTTTAATCATTAAGAGACAATAAATCACGATAAACTCAACAGTGTATTGGTTTTTCATTTTTGAGCTGACTATGACACAACATATATCTTCAGAACACAGTGTAGTTGCCAATATGTGATGAAATAGAAAGCCCAATAATTAATTAATATTTATTTCAGCAAGCATTTGCCTTTTTCTTTCTGTTTACTGCTGCTTAACAGTGTGGCGTGTGGTGCTGGAACAGTAGGAGCTGGAGGAAACGTCTGTTTATGCTACCTATTCTACAGTGGGATTTGCAGGAACTTTGGGCCTGCGTATGGCTCATTGTTATAACTTCCCTGCGCAGGCAGCTCAGAAAAATATGAGTTTGTGTTGAGGTCACGCCAGTTTCTGATTAAACGATATAACCTGCTTTGTATTATTCAGCTTCAGCTCAGGGAGCCAAAGCCATCGGGTCGGGATGACCGCTCCATTAAAATCTAGTACACATGGTACAGGGTCCATGTCTTTTGGAGTCCCTGTGGATTGTGGGATTGCAAACAAATAGTTTTATGATTACAGATGCAACAGTCAGTATATCACTCTTGTGTCATAAAGGAGCCAGGGACTATTCACATTCTCCAGCTCTGTGCCTTTAGAGCTGTGATATCAACCCAGTGACCGTTCAGAGAGATTTGACCACAAGTGGAGTGGTGAGACACCTTGTGGCAGTAAGGAGCCACTCAGCACTTCTGGGGCCAAAGTAAGCAGTGTCCCAATCAATATCCCACAGGGGCTTAATGATGCAGGATGCAGGCATTATTGATCTGCCGCTTTGACATAGGCAAAATGTTACATGGCAGATTGTCTGTTCTTCCCAACCGACCACACTGAGCCACTCTGAAAATACATCAGTATGCTGTGGGTGCTCGCTTAGTGGCTCTTCTCCTCATTAGCCCTGACAGGGCCAGTATGGTAATGTACCTGCAAAGCAGAATCAGGAAAATGACTTGGACTGCAGGTTGGAGTCTGAAAAAGGAATTAGAAGTGGAGCTCAAGGGGAAAGCTTTCTATGGTTTCACTGTGGGGCCAAGAAGAAAATTTCAGAACATGTTCCAGCAGCTTAATAATGTTTGAAAATGTATCCATCACAGGAAGTGGCTGCAGTTAAAGGAACACGGGGATAGGATGCAGGAACAGAGACGCATTGCCTTGGACACCTGGTGCAGTTTGGAGACTTCTTCTGTTGTCTAAGTAGGTTACCGAATACATAATGTTGCTCAGTGGTGTAATTTGGCCTGGATAAAGTACCGTGTCACCACTCTGCCAGATAAAAATAGTCTGCAGGGAGTCTGGACCATCTCTGAGCATATGTGTGGCTGAAATACAAACTTTCATTAAAACTGAGCAAATACTGGGATTCATAACAAATCCCACGTATGTTGTCTGAATGACTTATTGTGACAGATTTAAAAAAGCTTGATTCCCTCCTTGATGCTAGAAGGTCAGTGCTATTCTTTCATGCATTATTACAATATCCTTGAGCAAGATTCATATTTACTTTCAGTGCTGCTGTTATGCTAAACCAGTGGCTTCCAGCCTTTTTGGGTTATGACCCTCTTTAAGTAATATATCTTGTTACGCCTAAGATATTTGTCATGACCCTGCATGGGGTTAGAAACGCATAAGCAGCATTATAATGTTGTAGCTCACATCTAGGTTAGCAAATTCTCACTACTTATGATATTTCCTGATGTCTTAAAGCTCCTGCACACCAATGGTCATCCCACACAAGTGTTTTCACCTATGTTGCCTGATTGTACCTCTTCTAATGACCATGCAAAGTACCAGCTATATGTATATGGCTATCTATGTTCAGTAAAAAGAACAATATTTCCCTCTCAAGATGTTACTGAAACAGAAGAACAAATTAGTCAGCACGAGAGTGAGTGTAATCCACCTACAATTTATTGTTGAATATGTATCCATTTATGGACACATACATTCATAAAAAGCAATATGGGAAATGTGTATTAATTTATGAACAAAATGATGAGCTCCAGCAGTTTCCTATAGAGACCTCCTATCTACTCAGTTAACTTATGAAAAGTAATATATTATATTTTGGGTCCCACAAGGTCTGGGGGGTCCTGGGATAAAATATACAAAAGTCTGCTGTAGTAAAGAATACATACTGCCACCTGCTGTTCTATGGACTGAAAGAGTGATTTTCTCCCTTACCACAAATGGTCTGTCTGTCCAAGTTTTGAGATATCTGCCTCTAAATTGTGTACCACACTTCAAGTATAATGGAGCTGAAAGGAATTTTGCTTGTGTTGTATATTTCAAGGTGCTTTTGAAATATTGGAAACAATGAATTTGAGAAACGCTACAGCAACAACCCACGGGAGAGGCAGCTGAGGACTATTCACACACACCACACACAGACACACACACACACACCACACACCACACACACACACACACACACACACACACACACACACACACCACACACACACACACACACACACACACACCACACACACACACACACACCACACACCACACACACACACACACCACACACACACACACACACACACACACACACACACACACGGCTATGTTGCCCCGCTGTTATCTGTATGGTGAGTTCACCATGTACTCACCTGTCTGAACGCCCTCCTCAGTCTAAATAAATGTCACAAACAGCAGAAAGGCCTCACAAACCTCACTGAGGGTAAATGTTCCACCATGAGCATTTTAGCATTTATCATATCAGCCAGATCCAGCATGCACCTTTTGGGTGTGTTTAATTTGGGTCACTTAGCGTGATGGCCGAGTGTTGCATTAAACCAATGATTAATTAAGGTTGATGCAACCTATTTTTAAAACTATGCCGAGGAGCATTAATGGTAACATAGAACCCATAATGAGATCATCCTTTATTTTATTGCATTGTTATGCACCATTCACTGACTGCAAGCCCTGGCCCACATGCAATACCTACACATGTCACCTCTCTGGACATGGAGTCTCTGGAGCTCTGCCCTCCTGCCACCAAACCGCACCAGCAATTTCTTCTCTGCTGTGGCTGCTGATCGGCTCATTTTGTATCATCACTTTTCATTGTGACTTTTGTGATTAGGCTTCTGTGTAACAGATTAAACTTAAAATGTAACAAAGAACAATACTTGTGTTCAAAAAAATAGGCAAGGTGACTTAAGTAAAAGTAATATGAAGAAATAGGAAATAGGCTAATCAAAAAAGACAGTAGACTACACAAAAAATGACTTTGTTACCGCAACAAGAGAAAATGTAACTTTCACCTCTGGAAATAATGTTCAGAACAGGCTGACAACTGTTTTTTTTTTTTTTTATTATAATTGGAAAGACTGTTGCTGCTCCTAGCTCCTGGAACACAGAAGCACTTTAATAATCCACAGTATGGTCGGCTACTCTCAGGCATTAGGATCGGTGAAGGGAAGTAACTAAGTATGTACTTAGTCTAAAGACTAAAGTACTGTATGTACAATTTTGAGGTACTTCTACTGAACCTGAGTATTTACACTTAATGCCTTTTTACATTCCACTACATTTTGGTGGTAAATATTTTACATTTCTTTAACAGCTATAGTTACTAGTTACTTTTCAGATTAGGATTTTACCATAGTAAATATATAAGTTTATAAAATATAATGCTTTGTTATAGCCTGTGTATTTTTCTTGTGAGCCCCAATGGACGAAAGGACTAAACTATTATAAAGTAGTTAAAATCACCACAACCAGCAGTAAAATGCTGCTAATTCATTAATGCATCAGTATGAACAATCCTGCAATGTCAATAATATATCCGTTACAGTGGCTATTTTTCTGCAGAACCAGTAATCTTTTAATATTTATGGTACATTTTTCTAATATTACTCCTGTGCTATCTGATACTTTACTAAGGTACACGTTTAAATCCAGGGCTTTTACTTGTAAGGGAGTGTTTTTACATTGTTGTATTAGTACTTTGACTTAGTCAAAGTAAATGAGTCCATCTACCACCAGTGAAAGAGGGGCACTCCCAACAATCCAACAATACCACAAACTATTGCCACAAAAATAAAAATGTGAGGAGTAAAAGTAATTGATTGATTGATTGATTGAAAACTTTATTAATCCCCAGTGGGGAAACTCATTTGCCACCAAAAAAAACACTCATACAGACAACAATAGACACAGTGCACAACAGACAAAAACAGACAAAAACATATCACAGAGAATAAATAAATAACATCTGAAAAAGCCATATGAAACATGACAAAACGTCATCAATCTAAAAACCATATCTAAAGGTGTTCATTAAAAAATCAAACTGCTGCTGGAACGAACGACCTTCTGAGTCGTTCAGTAGAACACTTACCCTCAACAGTTTTGCAGGTGTGTTGTATTATTTGAGATGTATAATAGTCCTGCTTATTGTGATATTGTTTCCTCAATACGACTTTCTTTTGCTACTTCTAAAAGTGAATATGTTGTAATACCAATTTGTGTCCAGAAGGTGGCAACATTGATCTTCAGGGGAAACGACATGACTCAACACTGCTCGTCCGGCACGTGGTGCCACGTCATTTAATTATCTCATTCACAAAACCAATAACTGCTCAGCGGGGCACTTACAAGGAACAAGAGCTAAATGCAAGGCGATGAAACCCATAAAAGCAGTCCAGTCACCTCTAACTACTTAATTTGATGGACTATTTTATATATGTACGCTGCATTTATTGTATCGCCATTAAGAGGTCATGCTGGCACTAAATCAAGAGGCATAATGTACCTTATTTGTGCTGCTTTCCAAACAGTGATCATGAAAAATAACTCTGTAGTCGGTGATCATCATGGGACAAACAGGCACTACTATTAACAAATACACAATGAAGAAAACACACTGTGTTCTCGTGAATTTGAAAGTTTATTACAAGCCTTTTTCTGGCATATTAAGAGTTATACTTTGCTACTTAAAAGGAGGACATACTGAATTTAAATGTTTTTTTCCTCTCTTTTATATTCCTAAATATCATCCCTGCTGCAGAGCAATTCATCACAGTATCCAATAGTGCAGTGAAGAAATGATCGCCTTACAACCTGATCAGTAAGAGAGATGTCACTTATTCGCACTTTAGTGAATAAATCAATGATCTGTAGCCACTAATTTGAACAATAAATCGACCCAGTATACTGCGGTAACTGGTTTCACTACTTATGAAATGGCTCCCACCAGTGCATTAATGATATGTTTGTTTTTGTGGTCTACGTTACAGTAAGCCTAGGCATAATTGGTGCAAGCCGATACATTACTGTTGGCCAACAAGTTGCTACTTGTGAAATATCAGTTTAAGATTATATCTGAGTGCAACCACTGACAAGGTTCATTCAGGAATAAGCCTACAATATGTGGTTTCAATTGGATCTGCTGAGCTCCTATGATATGACCGTTTATTGCAACATTAAAGTTATGAGGGCCTGAAAGGAGGTCAAATATAAAGTGTTCTTTATAGAGTCACGATGCAGTGACTAGTTCTTCTGTCCCACAGATGCAATTCTGATGTTCTCAAAAAATAAATGTCTAGGGCAAAACAATAAAGACATATAGGCATATAGAACAGGAAGCGTAATTGTCTCCATAAACTCTGAGGCCCACTAATATAGTCCCCACTTAAGTAATATAATTGAGATATTAGAAAGATACACAGGAGACAGAAAAAACCAACCGGATAAGGTCACTATAAACTATTTGTCCCGCACACCCTTCATTTCCCACCAGAGCAGCCTGCTTCAGTTGAGTGATGAGATTCAGACGTGAATATTAGGAAGGCGTGGCCAGCAATCAAACTGCCGGAGTTTCCAGAGAAGGCTGCGCGCGTCCTTCCTGAGGTTTCGGTAGACGACCAGTCAGACGGTCTATCAGCGGGACCGGGGAGCTGCGCGCAGGACAGACGGAGCTGGAGAGAGCACACCTGGTCGGCGCATGTATTTGCTCATATTTCTTTCCTGTCTTCTATTCGGCTGCGTCTCCTATGCTGGATGCTGGATGCAATCCATCCGCGCGTCAACAACACACCACCTCCGACGGACAAACCATGGACAGTCTAGGCAGCCGCTGTAAGATTGTGGTGGTCGGGGACACGCAATGTGGGAAAACAGCACTCCTGCACGTCTTTGCCAAGGACTGCTATCCAGAGGTGGGTCTATCAAAAGTCTGAACTTAAGTGTTTTTTATTTTTTATTTGAAGATAAATGAGACCAGGAGTTTATGAACGAGAGATGAGCACTGCCGTTCAAATAAAAATATTGAACAGTTCAACTTTAGCACTTGTTCAGCAGGTTACATCCACCTGCCTGAAGACAGACCTGTTAAATGAAGACAGAGAGGAAGCGCGGGTGGAGACGGAACTGTAATGAATGCCTGTGAAATGACTGTAATAGTCCTATAATGTCTAAATTGACTTTGATT